>CABFOW010000475.1:6084-17699 GCA_902141385.1 Timema californicum | reverse complement strand
AGGACATTAATTGTAATATAAAGTTATCATGTACATGAACTCTACAGTTATGGTTGCAGTTATACATGCTGTCAGTCTCCATAGGACATTAATTGTAATATAAAGTTATCATGTACATGAACTCTACAGTTATGGTTGCAGTTATACATGCTGTCAGTCTCCATAGGACATTAATTGTAATATAAAGTTATCATGTACATGAACTCTACAGTTATGGTTGCAGTTATACATGCTGTCAGTCTCCATAGGACATTAATTGTAATATAAAGTTATCATGTACATGAACTCTACAGTTATGGTTGCAGTTATACATGCTGTCAGTCCTCATAGGACATTAGTTGTAATATAAATTTATCAAAGAGCACTGCTGTTATCCCTTTCATTAAAAAAAATGAAGTAATTTCTCTCATTCTAAATATTATTGATGTTATTCCTCTCATTCCAAATAACAGGATTGTTATACCTTTCATTCTAAAGGATGTTTTTGTTATTTTTCTCACTATAAAGAACACTTCTGTTGTCCTTATTCTAAAACATTGCTGTTCCTATCATTCTAAAAAAGACTACTGTTTATCCTCTTTATTTTAGAGAATACTACTTTTATCCTCCTATTCTAGAGAACACTAATGTTTATCCTCTTATTCTAGAGAACACTGATGTTTATCCTCTTATTATAGAGAACACTGATGTTTATCCTCTTATTATAGAAAAAAACACTGTTGTTAATCCTATCATTTAAAATAGCTCTAATGTTATCTTTCTCATTCTAAGGACCACTGCTGTTTATCCTGTAATCCTAAAGAGAACTATTGTTATCCCTTTTATTCTAAATAGCACTCTGTTTATCCTATAATTCTAAGGAACACTATTGTTATTCCTTTTATTCTAAAGAACACTACTATAGACGATAAGACTCAGAACACTATGGCCGGGATTAGAAAACCAACCTCCCTAGGGCCGGTCATAGGCAATTCGGGGCTCCCTGCGAACTGTGGAATGTGGGCTCCATAGATTTTTATTATAAAAGACTAGAGCAGTCCATTCACATAACAAATTAAATTATATGAATCAAATCATATATATATAAGGAAAGCAGTATCTTGTGTGATCTTGAAAATAAAACGAACATGTGAGCTTGAACTAATTATTTAAAAAGAGACTATTGATTGACACATTATTTTGGGATTGAATAAATTAAATTAAATTTCCTAATTTAAAATTGAGGATGAATCTTGAAATTTAAACTTTAATTGATGAATAAAAATAATTTTAAATAAATTATTCTGATAGATATTTTTTTAAACCATGATTAAAGACAAATTTAAAAACTACAAGTGATTTGAAACTGATGGTTGTTTAAATATTTTGTTCTAGAGCTTACCTTGTATTGCAAAAAGGGTAGTTCGCACTCTTAAGAAGGCATTGCCATAATGCAAGCTTGGATAAAGAGGGTAATTGAAGGAAAATATCTCATTTTCGATATAAGCAACACTATATTGTTGAAAAAAAATCTGCTATTATGTAGCATCATAAACTGACAATAACTGGTATGAAGCAAATAAAACATTATACAAAGCTGAGTTTTTCTGTCCTTGCGTGCATTCAATGTTTAGTCCTTGATATCCTCTATACAGGGGCAGACCAAGGTAAATTTTGTGCCCGGGTGGGATTGCTTTTTGGTTTCCCCTATTTAACCGGCGGATAATATAGTCCATTCACCACAGGAGTGGTTATAACTGACAGCTAGTAAAAGCTACCAGATATACTCTCATGTATCCATTCGATAGACCAAATAATCTGCAATACCATGATATATTGATTTGTTGTCACTTTTGACAATCAAAATGTTGACAAAAATAATTGATTTTTAATTTTGACCGTCCTTTAAATCTTCTGCTATCTGTCAGCTGCCACATTTTCCATGGCAATTGGACTCTGGAAAAATTTGAAAATAATTCCTAAACCTAACATTATTTTGTAGACATTACTATTTTCCATGTTTTGCAATAAGCTTAACAAACACTTTACCAATATAAACTGTTTACGTTATAATTGCAAAAGCAAACCATTTGAGCTTGCCATTTTTTCAAGATGGCAAATGTAAAATAATAACCTTTTGAGAATGGCACTAAATTCTAATTTTCTCCCCATAAAATTATATTAATATGTAAAATTTCATGTTAATATCAAAAAGTGAACGATTGTAACTCCACTATTACGCCTAGGTTATGTTATAATTGGGGATTATTTTCACATCACTCCCAGGTTACGTTAGGCTAGGCTTAGCTTTGTTTGGCGCCCCCTTGAGCCAGCGCTCCGGGCAGCCACCCGGTTCAAACAGCCCTTAACCCACCCCTGACACTCTAGGTTTACCAACGCGGGTACCAGTGAATTTGTAACAGAGCGATTACTTGTGTATCAGCAATTAATCGTATTCAGTTATTATCATGCTGATTGATCTGCGATTTTTCTTAATATTCAAAATTTTTAGCACAATTAACACGAACAAATAAAGGTAAACACAAGTAACGCGCGTACCTGGTTTTAATAGATGATCATGTTTATAACATAACACTCAACAATAATTAAGAGAAAGGGAGACGCGTGACGTGGCCTCAGGAGGGTAAGAGAGACTAGCAACGCGGCCTCAGAGGGGAAGGAGAGACAAGCAACGTGGCCTCAGAGGGGGAAGAGAGACAAGCAACGTGGCCTCAGAGGGGGAGGAGAGACAAGCAACGTGGCCTCAGGAGGGTAAGAGAGACTAGCAAAGTGGCCTCAGAGGGGGAGGAGAGACAAGCAACGTGGCCTCAGGAGGGTAAGAGAGACAAGCAACGGGGCCTCAGGAAAGGAGGAAAGATGAAAAATATGGCCTCAAGAGGAGAAGAGGGGCGAAAGGGGGGGGCCTCGGGGAGGGAGCGGTGATGAGGGACATAACCTGGATAAAGAAGGTAAAAAAAAGGACGGACTCTAATCAAACAGCTGATGCTGTTGTAATTAATTTCATTTTACTGCTTTCATATTTTTTCTCTATATTTATTTATTTAACCGATTTTAAAAGAAGTCTAGCTTTGGGGGCTCCTGTGGACGCATCAATCGCATATGCCAAGAAACGGTCCTGAACATGGGAGATGGGCGATATTAGAGAAGCGGTTTTGTCCTCAGCTCTATAGCAAGAGTTCCTTTGGGAGATATTATAGCAATTGTTTTGTCCCGAGTTCTATAACAAGAGTTCCTCTGCACTATATTATAACAATTGGTTTGTCCCGAGTTCTATAACAAGCGTTCCTATGAGATGTATTTGAACAGTTGTATTGTCCTCAGCTAAATAGCAATAGTTCCTCTGCGTGATATTATAAAAATTGTTTGGTCCCGAGTTCTATAACAAGAGTTCCTCTGCACGATATTATAGAAATTGTTTTCTCTCGAGTTCTATAGCAAGAGTTCCTCTGGGATGTATTTGAACAGTTGTATTGTCTTCAGTTAAATAGCAATAGTTCCTCTGCACGATATTATAGCAATTGTTTTCTCTCGAGTTCTATAGCAAGAGTTTCCTCTGGGATGTATTTGAACAGTTGTATTGTCTTCAGTTAAATAGCAATAGTTCCTCTGCACGATATTATAGCAATTGTTTTGTCCCGAGTTCTATAACAAGAGTTCCTCTGGGAGATATTAGAGCAAGTGTAGTGTTCATAGCTTAATAACACGAGAACCAGCGTGGTAGTAAACGAGTTAGCCAGTGAGTCTGGTTCTTTTCCTTTGTTCCTCGTGAATATGATAATGGCGGCTATTTAGCGACCCAACAATGGCGCCGTGTATTGGCTATTAATGGGCCTGAATGAAACATGGCGTACTTACTGAGCGTCACACAATGGACGTAATTAATGTATGTACAAGCGAGGCTTTTGTTATTGTTTTCGTTTCAACTGCGACCACGCGGATGGTTCGCTGATAAATGCTTGCTTCCTCATTCACTCCTTTTATTATTATATAGAAACATAGAAAGCAGGTAAATTAGTCCGGTTTTCTTTCTATGGAGGCCATTGTAAGACTAACATTGCGAATAACCATGGTGAAATCAAAATTAAACATTGAATTAGTTTGCAACATTTCCTCGGATGAATGGCGGAGTGAAGGAAATATATTTTAAAGGTTTTTATTAATATCCATGAGACTCTTTGTATAACATTTATAATAGAAAACCGTATGTATCTACCTTGATATAGGTGGAAGAACCATATATACACAACCATATATAAGCTACAGAACACAATATGACAACATTAATCTAGGCTAAAGAACAGGACAAGCCCTCCGGGTTCTAGATTAGATAACAGTATATACCCACCTGTATCTAGATTAATGAACAATATCTACCTACAGAAATAAAGATTATAGAACCGTATATACCTACTGAGATCTAGATTAGAGAATAGTATCTACTTACTGAGATCTAGATTATAGAACCGTATGTACCTACTGAGATCTAGATTATAGAACCGTATCTACCTAGTGAGATCTAGATTAGAGAATAGTATCTACTTACTGAGATCTAGATTATAGAACCGTATGTACCTACTGAGATCTAGATTATAGAACCGTATCTACCTAGTGAGATCTAGATTAGAGAATAGTATCTACTTACTGAGATCTAGATTATAGAACCGTATGTACCTACTGAGATCTAGATTATAGAACCGTATCTACCTAGTGAGATCTAGATTAGAGAATAGTATCTACTTACTGAGATCTAGATTATAGAACCGTATGTACCTACTGAGATCTAGATTATAGAACCGTATCTACCTAGTGAGATCTAGATTAGAGAATAGTATCTACCTACTGAGATCTAGATTATAGAACCGTATCTACCTACTGAGATCTAGATTATAGAACCGTATCTACCTACTGAGATCTAGATTATAGAACCGTATCTACCTAGTGAGATCTAGATTATAGAACCGTATCTACCTAGTGAGATATAGATTAGAGAATAGTATCTACTTACTGAGATCTAGATTATAGAACCGTATCTACCTAGTGAGATCTATATTAGAGAATAGTATCTACCTACTGAGATCTAGATTATAAAACCGTATCTACCTAGTGAGATATAGATTAGAGAATAGTATCTACTTACTGGGATCTAGTTTATAGATCCGTATCTACCTAGTGAGATCTATATTAGAGAATAGTATCTACCTAGTGAGATCTAGATTATAGAACCGTATCTACCTAGTGAGATATAGATTAGAGAATAGTATCTACTTACTGAGATCTAGATTATAGAACCGTATCTACCTAGTGAGATCTATATTAGAGAATAGTATCTACTTACTGAGATCTAGATTATAAAACCGTATCTACCTAGTGAGATATAGATTAGAGAATAGTATCTACTTACTGGGATCTAGTTTATAGAACCGTATCTACCTAGTGAGATCTATATTAGAGAATAGTATCTAACTACTGAGATCTAGATTAGAGAACAGTATCTGCCTACCTATATCTGGATTAGATAACAACACCTACCTACTGAAAACTAGGTTGGAGTAGTCTATAAAATAAATCTAGAGACAGCTAAGAACTGTTTGTACAACCCCCGCCTTACAGTCTCGCTAATGAAGTTAAAAGGACGGGCAGATTTTATTGGTCTACCATCGCGCGTGTGTTGAGGGTGGCGTTCCAATTGAAAGTAGAAGTAGTGTAAAGTACCGTGTGGACTAGGCGCTGTGTCGGGAGAGCTTTTAAACATGTAGTGGTCTTCTGGGAAATCATTTGAACCTGCAGGCAGACAAGCCTACAAGAGAGTCGGCTGAAACTAGTCTTCATACCTGGAAATGTGTTATGTACCGATATCGTTACTACTGTGTTCCGTACTGATATAATTGTTTCTGTGTTCCGTACTGATATAATTGTTCCTGTGTTCCATACTGGTATAATTGTTCCTGTGTTCCGTACTGGTATAATTTGTTCCTGTGTTCCGTACTGGTATAATTGTTCCTGTGTTCCGTACTGATATAATTGTTCCTGTGTTCCGTACTGGTATAATTATTCATGTGGTGTCTGCTGGTATAATAGTTTATGTGTTCTGTACACTGACATCTTTTTTCCTGTGTTTCGTACTTATATCATTGTTCCTTTCTTTCCTGGTGATATTATTGTTTCTGTCCCAATGATATAACTGTTTCTGTGTTCCTTACTGATATAATTGTTTCTGTGTTATTTACTGATATCATTGTTCCGCTGTATTATATCAATGTTCCTGTGTTCAGTACTAATATCATTGGATATCGTTGTTTCTATATTATGTGCTCCATGTGAATAGCTTTATTCTTGTGTTCTACAAATACTATGATTACTGTGTCTTAAGTCCTGCCTGTGGTTTCACTGGGTTCCTAGTAAAACTTATGTCCATGTCCTCCTACCTTTGGCAATACCTGATCCCTTGTGGAGTTAATGTAAATGCTTTACTTGGAGTTGCACCGGTGGATGATTGTAATACCCATGTCTTACCGGGGGCTTACTTTGTTCTAGGGTAAATGTATGAGCCATGTACTACCTGTGGGTTCACTGGTTCTATAGTAAAACTTATGTCCATGTCCTGCATATGGTTGCTCTGTTCCTATATCAAAGCTAATGTCGTTGTACTACTTTCGTTTTCTGTTTCCATAGAGAGGCTAATTCCCTTGTATTACCTATGTTTGTACTGGTCCCATAGCAAAGATAATGTTGTTTTACTTTTGTTTGCTCTGTTTCCATAGCAAAACCCCTTAGACTACCTATGTTTATACTGGTCCCATAGCAAAGATAATGTTTTTGTATTACTTTTGTACCCGCCTCGGTGGCGTAGTTGGCTAACGCGCTTGTCGTGTTGAGCTCAACTGTTGAGGACGGGGAGATCGAGGTTCGAATCTCGGTCGGGTGAACTTGGGGTGGTTTTTCTTAAATGGTTTTCCACTCTCCCTCCACGCAAATGCGGGTTCACTTCCTCTAATTCAACCTTCCCAATTCCTAATCCATTAGAGTACTTAAAAGCGTATAACCCGAACGGGTAGTAAGACGCGGTGCTAATTATTATTATTACTTTTGTTTGCTCTTTTTCTATTAAAAAATGTAGTACCCTTGTAATACTTTTGTTTGCTTTGTTTCCATAGTAAAGCTAATTCCCTTGTATTGCCTATGTTTGCACTAGCCCCGGAGTACAGAAAATGCTCTTATATGTTTGTGGTTTAGCTAATCTCCTTGTAAAAATGAAGTCGCCCTACCTGTGGTTGCATTGCTGACACGCGAAGCACTCCAAGTGGTAGACGTTGTTGCGGGCCCTCATCACCATCTCGAAGGCAGGGATCACCTTGGAACAGGCGGCGCAATAGCCTGTGTTACCGAACAACCTGTAACAATAAAACCTTGTTAGTTTTCCCGGGACTCCCATAGTAAAAGTGTTGTCAAAATACGCCTTACTCCCTTAGTGAAAGTGTTGCTAGTTTCATAGAGACTCCCATCATTGAAGTGTTGTTAGAACACGCGATACTCCCTTCATGAGAGTGTTGTTAAACACGTCATAGTCCCGTCATGAGAGTGTTGTTAGAACACGTCACAGCCCCTTCATAAAAGTATTGTTAGAAAACGTCACACTTCCTTCATGAAAGTGTTAGAACAAGTCACACTCCCTTCATGAGAGTGTTGTTAGAACACGTCATAGTCCGTTCGTAAAAGTGTTGTTAGAACACGTCATAGTCCCTTCATGAGAGTGTTGTTAGAACACGTCACAGTCCCTTCATGAGAGTGTTGTTAGAACACGTCACAGTCCGTTCGTAAAAGTGTTGTTAGAACACGTCATAATCCCTTCATGAGAGTGGTGTTAGAACACGTCCAAGCCCCTTCATAAAAGTGTTGTTAGAACACGTCATACTCCCTTCATGAAAGTGTTGTTAGAACACGTCATAGTCCCTTCATGAGTGTGTTGTTAGAACACGTAATACTCCCTTCATGAGTGTTGTTAGAACACGTCATAGTCCCTTCATGAAAGTGTTGTTAGAGCACGTGATACTCCCTTCATGAGAGTGTTGTTATAACACGTCACACTCCCTTCATGAAAGTGTTGTTAGAACACGTGATACTCCCTTCCATGAGAGTGTTGTTAGAACACGTCATAGTCCGTTCGTAAAAGTGTTGTTAGAACACGTGATACTCCCTTCATGAGAGTGTTGTTAGAACACGTCACACTCCCTTCATGAAATTTTTGTTAGAACACGTGATACTCCCTTCATGAGAGTGTTGTTAGAACACGTCATAGTCCCTTCATGAAAGTGTTGTTAGAACAAGTCATACTCCCTTCATGAAAGTGTTGTTAGAACACGTCATACTCCCTTCATGAAAGTGTTGTTAGAACACGTCATAGTACATTCGTGAAAGTTTGGTTAGAACACGTTATACCCCCTTCGTGAAAGTGTTGTTAGAACACGCCGTGTTCCCTTAATGAAAGTGTTGTTACAGTAGTTTCCTCCAGTCTCCCTTCAAGGCATGTTTTATTGTACACCCCTGCCATAATTTTGTTGAATGGATGCAGTTATGAGTTCAAAACCGGCTGCGTAAAATCAGATTAGAACCCTTGTCTTGTCTTTTTTAGATGTTCAGTTTATCCAAGACAGCTAATACTGGTATTATTCCGGCCAATATCGACTGTAGCCGTGAGTCTGTTTAGTCTTATGGATATTAATCCTAGTCTCCACACATCAGTCTAAACAAGCCGTCCGTCAGGTTGAAAAGTGCACGTTGACCAATAATTAAACGGTACCTGCTGAGGCTCCCCACACATTTCATTACGACGCGTGGCTGTAATAGAGTTAATAGTCTGAAATGAAGCGATATTAGGTTGGGGTAATAGCGGGTAATGGGCGATGTCGGCCGCAGCCTCGCATTACCCTGGACCGAGCGGCAGCCATTCAACCTATTAGCAATTAGATAACAGCTGGGTTTACCGGGCTACGGGAGGGAGAGAAAGCCCTTAACTCCTCCGTTAGAACAGCAGGAGCTGGGTGGGATAAGGCAGCACCAAACTTCCAACTAGAGATAGATCCGTTCAATCGCAAACCTTTGAATACCTCATCATTTAGCCACACATTTATATTCTAGTGTAATTTCATAATAAATCTGTTTTATTTGTAAAATACATTTTAAATAATTTCTGAAAATAGTGTGTTGAAGAAGAAATAGAACCTTGGACTCTTTGAATGCCATTCCTATGCTTTATTTATTGTGTTAACAAGATTCATGCCTAATATAAACACTCCTCTATTCATATAGCACCCAATAGCCAACAAATACACCAATATTTATAAAACACTCCATTACAACCAACATTCCATTATTTCTCAAATACTCCACAATACAAAAATACTCCTTTATTTATAAAACACTCCATATCCAAAAACATTTCACACCTAACAAACACTCCATTATTTATCAAACACACCATGCATAGCCAACACTTCATACCTAGCAAACTCTCAATATCTAAAAAAAACACTGCTTAATTAACAAGCTTTCTATAGGCCTACCTAACAACCATTCTCTACCTAAAAAAAAAACTCTGCATAACTAAGAAATACTTCATATCTAGCAAACACTTCATAACTAGCAAACATTCCAAATATAGCAAACTAGTGTTAGGAACTATATATTATTAGTTACAGTGTGAATTTAGTATAGTCTGCTACCACGATGTTTTGAAAGAATATGACCCACCTGAAGCAATTTATTTGACAGCTATTAGGTCAGTCATGATAGAGAGTAAGGAGGATCCATATTCTAGAATTTTGTCTGAGAATATCACCCACCTGAAATAATCTCATCGACCGAGTATGAGGTTAGCCTTTGTGTAGAACTTGAAGTTTTATTCTAAGGTATTATAAGAGAATATCACTCACCTGAGTATGTATATGAGGTCAACCTTGGCGTAGAGTGTGGAGTCCACTTTCGGATTTTCTTGGAGAATATCACTCACCTGAGGTAGTATCTTCTACAGATTATGGAGTCAGCATTGGAGTTGAGCGTGGAACCTTATTCTAAGGTATTATAAGAGAATATCACCCACCTGAGGTAATCTCGTCGACAGAGTATGAGGTCAGCCTTGGTGTAGAGTGTGGAACCTACTTCTCCCAGCCTACAGTCACAGCAGCCACACTTGAGACAATCCTCGTGCCAGAACAAGTCCAGGGCCTTCAGCAGGTACCTGCAACCACAGCCCACTCTCAACTCCACATAACAAATACAATACATCTGATCATAACGACTGATGATGGTGTATCAGACATGTTTCTCACCTGTCTGTTATCTTCTTCCCGCAGCCCGCACAGTCCTGTGGCGAAGTGTTCTTCTGGGTTTCGGCCTTCACGTCCATCGTCATCGCGGAACCTGTAATCAAACCTGTATGTTAACAACCAACCGGTGACTCTGGTATTGGAGCGATCAGCTCTTTAACAACCAACCAGTTACTTTGGTGTTGGATCAATCAGCTCGTTAACAACCAACCAAAGCCTCTAGTGTTGGAGTGATCAGCTCTTTAACAACCAACAAGTTACTTTGGTGTTGGATCAATCAGCTCGTTAACAACCAACCGGTGACTCTGGTATTGGAGCGATCAGCTCTTTAACAACCAACCAGTTACTTTGGTGTTGGATCAATCAGCTCGTTAACAACCAACCAAAGCCTCTAGTGTTGGAGTGATCAGCTCTTTAACAACCAACAAGTTACTTTGGTGTTGGATCAATCAGCTCGTTAACAACCAACCGGTGACTCTGGTATTGGAGCGATCAGCTCTTTAACAACCAACCAGTTACTTTGGTGTTGGATCAATCAGCTCGTTAACAACCAACCAAAGCCTCTAGTGTTGGAGTGATCAGCTCTTTAACAACCAACAAGTTACTTTGGTGTTGGATCAATCAGCTCGTTAACAACCAACCGGTGACTCTGGTATTGGAGCGATCAGCTCTTTAACAACCAACCAGTTACTTTGGTGTTGGATCAATCAGCTCGTTAACAACCAACCAGTTACTCTGGTATTGGAGTGATCAGCTCTTTAACAACCAACCAGCTACTTTGGTGTTGGATCAATCAGCTCGTTAACAACCAACCAAAGCCTCTAGTGTTGGAGTGATCACCTCATTAACAACCAACCAAAGAAATTAACCAAGAAATTATGACATGTGCTTATTGTTACTAGTCTTAATATTTAGCTTTGTATTTCAAAAATATCTCCTATAATTTCTCCGACCTATGATTTTAAATTAAGTTAGATCAAGCTAGATAGAAAAAGAATTAATAATATAATCAATAGTACATTATATTAATAAAATAATAATATTTAGCACCTAGTCTTACTACCCGTTCGGGCTATACGCTTTTAAGTACTAATTACTCTAATGGATTAAGAATTGGGAAGGTTGAATTAGAGAATATGAACCCGCATTTGCGTGGAAGAAGAGTGTAAAACCATTTAGGAAAAACCACCCCAGTTCACCCGACCGAGATTCGAACCTCGATCTCCCCGTCCTCAGCAGTCGAGCTCAACAAGACAAGCGCGTTAGCCAACTACGCCACCGAGGCGGGTTATA
>CABFOW010000474.1:176201-264022 GCA_902141385.1 Timema californicum | reverse complement strand
TGGTAATCAGATAAATCTGTGCCGGGACCGAGGATTGAACCCCGGCCGCCAGCACAGAAGTACGACACCTTACCCCTAGACCACCAGGTCACCCATAAGCGTATACCCAAAAGAGTATTAAGAAGTGGTTCTTAGAAAAAATAAATATATAAAGTAAGTTTGTTATGTTGATGTTTATTCTAAGTTTTGTGATTAGGTTTTTTAATATATTTAAATAAAAAGTGGTCAAAGGTTCTGTAACTGCCGGTTTTAAGATATTGTAACCTAAAGAAAAAAAATTGGATGATCAAGCTCAGTTTCCAATATTTCAAGTTAAATGGAGTGTCCAAATCCAAACCAATAGACAGCGTGACGTGATGCTATTATATTTCCAGGTGATCAGCCTGGAGGGATGGACAGATATCATGTACTACGTGCAAGATGCCCATTCTTTCTGGGACTGGATCTATTTTGTGCTTCTCATCGTGGTAAGTGAAACATGGTGTTACAACAGTTCAATCAGATGCAAAAATTCATCAAAACAACGCCAACATTATAATATTAACGAAAGATTAATCGTTTCCACGTTAACCACGATTTAAATATAATAATTAAACACACGTCACACAGCTGGTTTGTTCACTCACTTGTGGCCAATATCGTTTAGGCATCGGGAATTAAGTGGTGCTCTATACATATCTACAGTAGCCCCATGTCTTCTTTGGTGCTGACTGACAGCTAACAGCTGACAGCTAAAATGCTTTGAAAAGCTACCAGACCAAATTATGTATCCCTACGCCGAACCATATGATCTGCAAAAACATGTGTTAAGCAGCTGTCATTTCTGACGGTCAAAATTTAAGTATATACCTAAATGCTGACTGTTATAAGTTAGCTGTGAGCTGTCAGTCACCACCAAAGAAGCCACGGGGATACTGTAAAAGATTTGTGGTCCACCCGTATCTGTAAGAAAGTGGTATACAATGTCGGGCTCATTTAGTCTTATTTTGTGTATTGACAGCTGTCAGTGGGAATCAATCTCATCACTAATTTGAAACGTAGAGGATAGGAGAGAGGGTTGAGGGTAGTCACTCACACTCGTGGCTTAAATAATGTCGCTGAGCTGTCAACTATTAAAGTGTCACGAAGATAACTCGATAAGTGTCACAATCCCTATAAAGACCATTAGGTTATTCTTTAAAATTCTATCTTATTCGTCACTAACGCATTAGTGTAGTTAATAGACGTGAACAAACAAAAACGCTTAAGCGACCCAATGGCATAAGACAGGGATGGTTATATTATGGCCCACGGGCCAAATATGGTCCACGGGCCAAATATGGTCCACCAGCGTGTTAAATCTGACCCACTGGATAAATAGTTCCAATGAGTTGCATTGTGTACCGTCATGTTGCCAACCTGTCTCTCAAAATTTCCAAACTTGGTAGATCATGTCCAAAAATATATGGCAATGTTTGCATCATCATATTCATACGAACAAGTATTTACAGCGATCTAAGAAACAGACTTACTGATGAGCGTCTGTCTGTCTTCTCTCTTGAGAACCACCTCATCACAGTTTCACTCATCTCACACCCCATCATATACATCTTCTGAACCAACTTAAAATCTTGCTAAGCTACTAAGTTATTTATATTCTCAATATATTTAAACTTACCAGTTTTTTGGTCAAAATGTCACGACATCCTATTGAAATGTTGCACTCATCCACAATTATTCGAACAGTCAATCGACGATTGTAACGCACATTTACCCTAAGTTGGGCCCAATGAGCGTCTTCAGTTGACGTGAAGGGCTGCCCTGAACACGGCTCATTATCAGTTGACTGCCGACCACCTTTGAATAGTTTAAACCATTTATAGCACTTGGTACGGTTTAAGCACAGATCACCATAAACTTGTTTCATAATTTAGCGAGTCTACGTAAACGTTTTCTTAAGTTTGACGCAAAATTTGATGTTTATGAGCTGCCAGTGAAACTCGGTCATCTCTAAACTCACAACACACGTACAAATAACTCTTAAACAAAACAATGTAGCACGATGACTAATCAAAATAGAATTACAAGCTAAACGGTAGATTAATTGCTAGCTTTGCCGCTAAGTAACATCTTCTGCACTTCGCAACAACATACGTTGGTAAGCTATTTTAAAAGTCCGGAAACTTTTTGAACAGAACTCGTACACTAAATTGAGTATGCCAACATACATGTATCGACACCTATTTTCTACTTCATCTGGCATGTACAGTAGGGCCCCCCCATATCCATGGGTAATACATTCCTAGATCTGCCCTGCTTATGTTAAACCGCGGATAATACCGCACTATTATATAGTGTGATATACATGTAACATACATAAATACGGTAAAGTGTAATTAATAAATTGCTCAACGTAAGATATAACCAACATTAATTAAAGTAAATATATAACGCGTACTGTACATTACATTTTACTTACTATTCTCTATTATTTTTGTTGCGACGATCACTGATGATGATGATGATGACGGCGGTGATATGATAGCACATTGCCTGTAGTAGGCGCGTTAGTGCTGCTGATAGTTCAGCCGGTTCTCACTGGGCGCGTAGCTTGAAACTTATAAACAATGTTTTTCTTTAATTTAAAATAAATAAAATTAGGCAGCGGTAAGCCACAGATAATTAATCAGTGGATACGGCATTATCTGATTATTTAAAAATATACATATATCTCAATACCATTTGAGCTCTTTGATATAGTCGATTCTAGTATCTAACCACCCTCTCCCCAAATCCAAAATTCTGAATTAAATGCTATGAGAGAAGAGAGGAACACCCTCAAACCCCAACTTCTTTGATAAACCCTGTTTCCGCCAATTATATCCACTCTTACATTAGAATCTCAATCTCTCCAACTCACATTCCTCCAGCAATCACAGAAGTAAAGTATCTGTTTGCTCTTGACCCCACTAGATCGGTTCTTTCTTCATGATCAACCTATGCCTGGTCGTCATCGCCACTCAGTTTGCCGAGACGAAGAAACGCGAGATGGAGCGCATGCGCCTGGAAAGGGAGCGGTTCCGGTCCACGAGCACTCTGGCTTCCTCGACCAACAACTCCGAGCCTACCTCCTGCTACGCCGAGATCGTCAAGTGAGTAACCATTTGTATTTACCTCCAAATATTGGATTATTAGTTGCTTTAAGGCCATTCAACGACCACTTTCTGAGCCAACTCAATGCATTAACAATCAACCTATAAACCAAGTTAACTCTAGAATAAACACAACACACATTCCCCTACACAAGGCCCTTATCTAAGAAAGTAAGCACTATGATTACTAAAGTGCTTTCAGGTTTTAAATGATGCTAAAAACATAGGAAGTAACTCTCGAGAATTAATATGGAGAAAGGTTGAGAGGTTTATGTGATGAATTCATTATGAAGTAACTTTCGAGCATTGAGCTGGAGGAAAGATGGGAGTATGAAGGGAAGAATACATTACGAAGTAACTTTCGAGCATTGAGCTGAAGAAAAGATGGGAGTATGAAGGAAAGAATACATTATGAAGTAACTTTCGAGCATTGAGCTGAAGAAAAGATGGGAGGTTATTGGATTATTTTTAATGCGTTATACCTCTTCCTTGGTTGAGAGAATTTAAATGATGTGCTTTAGACTACATCCTAAACATCTCCAGAAGACGTTACTTTTAACAGCTAAATGAATCATTATATATTCTTCAAGTGGAGCGAAAGCAGGTTTGATACGAGTATATATAATATTATTTGAGGTTATTGGCATCATGGATCACAAATATATGGTTCTTATAACCTCAATTTTTCTAAACATCACATATAACAGTAGGCACTTAAATAAAGGCATAAATATCATCTTGTTTGGTTTCCCGGCAGTAGGAAGAACAGGGCTCAAATCTCAATCGGGTGTACTGAGGGTGTTTTTCCCCACGATGTTCTCTCTCACTATCTCCTCTCCAATGTGAGAACAATTCATCTCAATTCTACCTTACTCCTTACAAACACATTATTTTAAATATGTATATATTTTGAGTGGGTACACGTAAAATATTATTTAACATATTATAATATATATTAATTTCATTTGAGGTATTTAAATTGTAATTTCTGAACTAACTGATTATATCAGAAAACATTTTATAAACTGACTTAAATTTAAAACAAAAACATCTCTCAGATGTTAATTCATCACTGTGAAAGGGAAAGCTCACCTTTCACCAATGACCTTTTTTTTGCCATGTAGGGAATGGAACCCAGGACTCTTAGCTCAGTAGGTAGACACGCAGACCTAGCTAAAATGTCGGACGTAATGAAAATGTTTTTAAAATGTTACCATTGATCTGGTTTCAGATACGTGGCCCATCTGTGGCGACGCGGTAAAAGGAGATTGTTCAAGAAGTACCACCTGTGGAAGATCCGGCGTCAGCAACAAAGGGAACAGAAGCGTCACCTACAACTCATCGCTGGAGGTGGGGGCGGCGTACCCACTGCCGGTGCGATAATCCTTCAGCAGTATCGTGGAGGTGGTGGAAATGGTGGAGGTAACTACAACACCTAGCTATGTAGGTTTTTTGTTTGTCTTTTTACCACTATACTTTTAAATAACCTACTTAGGTTATCGATTAGACTAAGGAATCGCCCTTCCAATGGAGTGGACTACCAATAACGAGATCACGTTTTGAATCCGGGCCGGTTTTACAGAGGATAATTTTTTTCAAAAATTGTTTTCCACTTTACCTTCACACAAGTGCAGGTACACTTCCTTTATATTCTACCTTCCTGATTCTAACCATTAGTGTGAATGGTTGCACATCTCCAAACAAGTAATAAGCCGATGTACACAGAGAAAAATGTGCAGGTAGTAATCTACCAATAGAATTTATCCCGTTTATGATTTGTATAGCATAAATTACAATTATGCAACAAACTTTACGATCTAGTTATGTTGGATTTTTTTTATCACCACGTCTTATCACCTGTTCAGGTTGTATGCATGTATGATAATTACTACAATGGGCTAGGAATGATGACGGACGTAATTTATAAGTAATCTACCCGCATTTTCATGGAGAGATATTGGTCAGACATTTAGGAAAAATAGCCTTCAGTAGACACGGAGAGTAGAGCTATGATCTACCTGTCATCAGCAGGCCAATCTAACTCGAGAGTGATGCCGTAGACCATTTGACCACTGAAGAGCGCTACTGTCTAGTTGATGTTTGCAAAATTCTATTAAAAAATATCGTTTCATCAAGTGGCAATTTTCTTTAAGAACTGTTTTGGCTACTACCATACTTGTGACCTAGTCGCTGTGACTAAAACTCCACGAACAGGACACCAGCACATAAATCTTCGTTTTACTATTTGTGGGTGTCCATACCACACAAATGATTCCTAACTGCAGCAACTTGTTCTTAAAAGTGTGAGACTTTGGGGCAGCCATACAAATAACGCTTTCTGATGTCCTGTGGAAGAATCCACAAGATTTTCTCGTTACGCTCTACTCGCATTCGTAATTTCATTCTGTAAATTTTCCTTCCTAGAATTTATAATCTCGCTGTTTTAGTTCACTTGTCTACTTTCATATTGCCGTGCTTTATGGTGACAAATTCCGATTTTTTGTGGCCAATATTTCAGGTTGTGTTGCAATATTTATCTTTTTATGAACATTTATAGAAGCACCCGTTCCATTGGTTGTATGGTCTAAGGCGTCACTCCCGCTTTATTATGGCCTGCTGATGACGGGAAGATCGGGTTTAGAATCCTAGTCGGGTCTAATGAGGGTGGTTTTATCCCCAAATAGTTTCCCACTGTCCTTACACAAAAATGCAGTTATATTACCTCTAAAATGCTTCCTTCCTCATCCCTACCTCATTAGAGTAATTATCATATGCGTATAACCTGAACATGTAGCAGGGCGTGATGATAAAAAAAATATGGAAGCACTAAATTCTTTGTTTCATTTCATCTCTGTTACGTTTGTGTGTTAAAGTTGAATTAAAACAATATTGCCAACAAATATACGAGTAGATTCTCTTAATCCATCTGCATGACATTCAATTAAGCTCAACGTACACTCTTTATTAAATATGAACCATATGATAAATGTATTTTCATTTAGCTCAAACGTATATTCAAGCTCACGAAATATAAGCATCGCTCTATAAAACTTATTTTCTAGTCCTTAAATTTCTCATCCAAATCTCCACCAGTCAAACTTTTACTTAAAAAATAATTTCGAACAATCCGTTGTTAGATTAATAATGCTGAGACGTCGAACCATAATGAAAAATATTCAGATTAAAAAACTTAATTCTGTAAGTAAGTTTTGTGTAAGAAAAGACAAACAAAAAAAAAATCTAGATAGTGTCGCTTGACCGTTACATCACGCAACGAAATAATCCACCAACATCTCGAGAAAATGGAAAAATGACAAAGTTCGTACAATTAATTGTATATAAATGGAGAGACTTAGAAGATGTAAGTGATGTTTAGGTTCCGGATATAGCCATATCTAGTATCATATTCGTAAATAGAAAAACTATGATGGAATATATGAATCGAGCCCTTGGGCCTTAACTTAGAATGCCACTCATCCATCACAGACTATACCCTAACTTATGAGGGAATAATTACTCTAAGAATAGGATGAATTATGGATAGCTCAGTGGTAGAATATAGGTACACAAATCCAAAAGTCCTTGGTCCGATTCCCGTATCCTAGTGTCATTGTTCAATTTAAGAATATTATATCGATATTCACAAAGTTTTTGTCTCAGCAACCATCTTGCAAGTATGTCCGTGTTCTCAGTAAAAAAAATGTTGACGTGCCAAAGAGAGGTCTAAAGATTACCACAAGTGTCCATGAGGGCGGATCTTGTTCCAGGTAACGGCGCGAGATGCCACATGTACCACCACCACCATCACCACCATCACCACCCACACCACCATCATCGCGGCTGCCACGGCATCACCACGTCGGACCTGACGTCGGGCAGGGGCCGTGAGACGTCGCTGGCACCGACGCTGATGGCGGTGGAGGATGACATCGGGTGCAGCGCTCCCCGGGCCAGTCCGGAGGTGTCAGACGTGGACCCCCTAGCGAGCCCTCGACGGCCAGGGGGTGGTCTCCTCAGAGTCTCTTCCACGAATAACGGTTGGGGGGACGCTGGATCCGCGGCAGAGGTGGGCATTTTCATGGGTGTATACATGTTGACAGGGGCAGAACTATTTCTGTGACAAGATTCTCACTGGGGAAATATTTTAATCAAGGGAAAACTATAAATGTAGTAAAACTATATCCGGGGCTAAACTATTATTGGTTAAAGCTATAACTGGGGCTAAATTATTTCAGGATCAGAATTATTACCTTGGAAAAACTATTACTGGAGCGAAATAATCACTGGAGTCAAACTATTAACGAGGCAAAATTTTCATCGGAGATAAACTATCAATGTAAAAAATTATTCGGCCAAACCAAAACCATTGTGAAATTATTATTTGAATTAGTAGAAATATTTGCTCAATGTTTCTATTTTACTCTCTAGTCAACTGTATGTTTTAAAGCTGCATTTTACCAAACAATTTTTTTTAAATTACCGCGTCTTACTACCTGTTCAGGTTATAGGCATAGATATAGGATAATTGCTCTAATGGAGAATGGATGAGAAAGGAAGAATTTGATAGCTAATCTACCCAGCCCGCAGTAGCGTGGAAGGAGAGTGGGAAACCATTGATTAAAAATTCCCCTTACTAAACCCAACCAGGATTCCAACCCCGATATCCCCACATCAGCAGGCTGGTGAAATACGAGAGTGACGCTTTAGACCAATCGGCCACTGAAGTGGGCTTAAGCCATAAGTATTCATAAACGTATCTTAACAGGTAAACTAAATTCTGGCATTTCATAAGCGTTTCAAATGTATTTGGAATGTAAATAATATACGTTTTGGTAGCTATTTATTATGCTTTGGCAAAACGCCTTATAAAATAACCAATGTAGAGAACTTGGTATTTGGTAAAATTGAATTCTCTAGGCAATTTATATTTCAAATATCCTATTAATAGATTAATATTATTAATGTAAGAGACACAACTACATTGAATCAAATGTAACAGGTTAGTTTATCAAAACATTAGTCTTAAAAAGCTATAATTTATCATCTTTAATAAGTATGGGCACCCTATTTGGCAATTTCAAATTATAATTTGTACTACTATTTTTATTTAGTAGTCATGTGTAATAAATGGTTCAAAAGTAAAACTTAGAAAATACACATATCAAGTTACATGTCTATTACAGGTATAATCTCCATTATAATGTTCCCAAACTGAAAATAGGAAATTTTTTTTAGTCAATAAAGGAAGTAGGTCCACATATGTATAAAATAAATCTAATCAAAAGTTGATTTTAAAATAATTAGATTAAAATGGATTCCGAGCTACTTTGATTGAAACGTGGCGATTTTCTCGCCAACATGAAACAAAGTTAGTGATGTGGAAAAAGTATCGATATTTTACTAAAATCGACTTTCCTTTCGATATCGCTCTTTTTAGTTCGATACTTTGACTCATATGCAGTACCTACACCACAGTATTGGATAGATATTTAAAAACAATAATTTGTTTATCAGTTCGGTATTGAAGGAATCAATAATTTGGTTACTGACCCCATATCGAAAGAAGCAATCATTTATTAATAAACCCGGAATAGAAAGAAACAATAATTTGTTTACTAGCTGAGTATAAGATCGGTATTGAAAGAAACCGTATTTTGTTTATCAATCCGGTATTGAAAGAAACCATAATTTGTTTACCAGCTGATCATCAGGTTGGTATCGAAAGAAACAATATTTTGTTTATCATTTCGGTATCGTATTGGAATTGAAAGAAACAATATTTTATTATCAGGCCGGTATTTAAGGAAATAATAATTTGTTTATCAGACCGGTACCAGATTAGTATTGATATAAACAAACATTCGTTTATCACCCCAATATTGGATCTGTATCAAAAGATACCACCATTTGTTTATAGTTTGTGTATTTGTTTTAGTAATGTATATTTTTAAACTCACACTAAGCTTGATTAAAATATCCTCCTTCGTTCATAAACGTGTTAGGCACTAAACTAGGACATAGTTTACCATATCATTGATATTTTATTATCATTTTAAGTGATTTTATAAAAGTTAATGTAAAAATCATATCATAATTCTTAAATTTGATTTATTGTTACTAAAAATCAGAATTTTTTGAAGTATATGTATAAATAAATCAGCACTTTCTTACGTATAGAAACAACATTAAAACACATTATATTTGAATAAAATTTCTCAGCTATTTTTTGATACCGATGGCTAATAGTATTGCTACTTTTATTTCTATACTAAAAATTAGTAAAGTATCGATATTCCATCTCGATACCATATACCCTAACCGTGGTTGCAAATGCCAAACGGGGGAGTCCCATCTCATAGCGGTCTAAGAGTTAATGAAAGAGCATGTCGCTAATGCGCATGTCAGGGTTTGTTGAGCCCACCGCTAGATGGTCACCGTCGCAAGAGCAGCGTGGTCATGTTCTCGGAGGTGGTGCTCCTCCACGGTGAGTCGACCACCACCGGCGAGAGCGCCAGGAACGTGTGCTCCAGTGAGAAGATGACGCAGACGGGGGACGGCAACGTGTGGCCGGTGCTGGGGCTTGGGACGGGGCCTCACCAGCAGGGCTTGCAGTCGCAGGTGAGAGCGTGCGTCACAGAGGTACAGTAGCCCCACGGCCTATTTGGTGCTGACTGACAGCTGACGACTTTGAAAAGTTACCAGACCAAATTATGTATCCCTACGACGAACTATATGATCTGCAAAAACATGTGTTTAGCAGCTGTCACTTCTGACAGTCAAAATTTAGGTGTATACCTAAATGTTGACTGTCAGAAGTCGGCTGTGAACGGTCAGCACCAAAGAAGCCATGGGAGAACTGTATATTAGGATGTCATACAACTTGCCTCGATGGTCCTTAAAATCTCAAGGCTGATCTTTCCTCAAAAATTAGCTTAGCTAGTTGTTTAGAAAAATAATTTACAACTACCTTAATAACCCTTAAACTAGCACTATCCTTCCTAAAATAAATAAACTTAGGGACTATTATAGTGTTTTACAAATGTCTTGGTAATCTTTAACTTTCAAGGGGGATCCTTCCTCAAATAACTAAACTCAGGGTGTATAAAAGGTTTTACAAATACCTTAATAGTCCTTAAACTTGTATAGGTGATCCATTCTCAAATAAATAGCCGTGGGGTACATAAGAAGGTTTTACAACTGTCTCAACAGTCCTTAAACTTGCAGGAGTGATTCCCTCTCGAATAAATAAACTAAAAGTCCATTACTGTGTTTTACAACTGCCTTAGTAGTCCTTAAACTTGCAGGGGTGATTCTTTCTCAAATTATCAACTAAACTCGGTGTATATTAAAATATTGAACAACTGCCTTAACAGCTCTTAAACTCGTAGAGGAAATCCGTTATCAAATAACTTTATTTCTGATATGTTAGGATATGTCACATCTGGCTTAGTGCTCCTTAGATCACTGTTCGAAAGACGAATAGTCAGGGCTAAAAGAATGGGACATAATTGAATTAAATTTCCTAAAAGTTTCAGTTGTTTACCATTATTTTATAGTTTAACACACAAAATCAGGAATAACTTGATATTACGTAAGTCACAGTTGATATATTTAATCAAATACTAAACCGTATAATCAAGATAGTGGATTTGTTACAAGGTTAATTCAGTAGTCCTTAGTCCTTAACACTTTTATATATTTAATAAACATAGTTTTAGAGACATGAAGGATTGAAAGGGCTATCATTAAATTTAAATAGGTTAAAGCTATGTGTTTGTTTAGTAGGTTGAGTAAAAGGAAGATGTGACACCTCCAAAATGGTGGAATCGTAGAGTAGCTCCCAAGGACTGGCATGTATTCACGGATAATACAACGACAGTATTAAACTGATATTGGATTTAATATTTATACAACTTAACCAGAAGACCTTACAATCGTCGATATCATTGTTAACCATTTAGCTATATTCAAAAAGTAAGTACTGGTTACATGTTAAACATTTGAATCGGCAGTCTTTAAATTTGAAAGCACAGTCAATCGGATGTGGTTAAGCAACGTTGTAAGGAACGACGCCTTTGTTGTTTTATCAACAATCTCCGGATTAAATTTTTTTTTTAATAATCAGTTCTTATTAGTGGCTAGCAGAACTACCGAGTGTTGTCCTGGGTTAAAACCCAATGTATTGCCTTGTTATCCCTGGTAACGCTTTGATTCCCTTCAGACAGAAAAAAAAATATTTTAGCTTTTCCGGCCTGGTTTTTAATTAATTTAAAAAAAAATCGGAACTCTAAAATTATGGCTTCAATTTGTACATGTTTGTGCACAGGGTCTATTTTNTTGCCTTGTTATCCCTGGTAACGCTTTGATTCCCTTCAGACAGAAAAAAAAATATTTTAGCTTTTCCGGCCTGGTTTTTAATTAATTTTAAAAAAAATCGGAACTCTAAAATTATGGCTTCAATTTGTACATGTTTGTGCACAGGGTCTATTTTTTTTTTAAATGTCCAACCTCTGCCAACGATAGATATCACGCAACGCTCATGACAAACACAAACTCTTCATTTTATTAATACAGACTGAATATTGATAAAAAGTTTGAATAGAGTTAATTTAGTTTTCAATCCTATTCATTTTTTCATAGACCAACGTGTAAAAGCTACCTTGGTTGATCGAAACTTTTCACGTTTTTTTTTTCATATTTACCGTGAGAGATGCAGTATCTAGTTCTGTCGCCATATGGGTGGACATTTAGAACTTATTTTTCTGCTGAACTAAGGTAACCCTGTCTCAATTCCTGGCGTGGATGAAAAAAATAAATATTATTGAAGTTGTAGAATACCCTTTCACAGTGATGAATTGACAGTCAATCCTAAAACGACGCTACTTTTCCAGTCAAGTGTTGCTTAACCCTCAGGTCGATACAGCATCAACATTTACTTTTCATATCACCGACATTTGGCGTCAACAATCTCGAATTCATTAAGTGTAAACACTCGTATTTTCCCCTCCCCTACAACCCGTATTTATTGTTTACCTGGGGATATGAATTATCCTGTATATAATCTAATTAAAACTTTCATACAAAATTCAAGATCAATTTAACCAAACTTATCAAATGTAAATTAATTATACTAAATAACTATTACTTTGTGTGTGTGTGTGCAACCTGACCAGATCGAGGGTGGCAACACTGTCATGGGCGCGGAGACCATGACGTGCCAGGAGTTGCTAGCACTGAGTGGGGCCCTGAGTGCTGCTCTACCGACAGGACAGTTGGGACTGGGATCTTTCTTCTCGTCTCTCAGCAAAGGTCAGTTTCAAGCTAGAACATCGTGTGAGAATTCCTCTAGGGCATCTTAAACTGTCTCCAGTTTTCGGCTGGCTCAGTTCAGTAAAATGCCTCCATCTTCCTCTATTATTCCACCATTCTCCCTCCTTTAGTCGCTTCTATTCTTCCTACTTTAAAATAGCTTCCATTATTCTCCTTTCATTAACACAGTTTCTGTTTATAATAAAACACCCCCAGTACAACCGAACCGGATTCAAACTCCAACTTTCCCGTCAACATCAAATAAGTCTCTTACAGGAATGTCTCCATGCAATAAGAGACGTGGGTGCCTTAATGTTGTATACTGGTAAATATTATTTTGGCTACAACATGTTTGCTGTTTAACCAGCGTAAGTCATCCTCGGTGGTCCGGGGGCTAAGTTCCCAATGTTCCTGGGCTCAAACCAGCTGAGGTCAACGGATTTTTCTTGAGCGATAAAAATCTGTATCACGACTTACTTCTGAGGGGAAGTAAAGCCATCGGTCGAGCTTATGTCAATTGTTGCGTACAACAGAACCCTGGAAAGTATGTGGAAGTATCAATTCCTGCAAAGTCGGTATTCCCTTTCGCTCTCGCTCATAGAAATTTCCGTGTGCTGATAGAATCAGTCGGTTAAGAAAGTGCACATTAAATACCCCAAATAAATAAATTAAATTAAATATAAGCTAACCCATGTAAATTCAGTGGTAGCATGGTGTAAGGCAGCTGATTTTATCCAGCCCGAAATCTATTTAGAAAACCAACGATTGTTTTCATAAACATATACATATAACTAATCACTATATAAGAAATATCAAGTTGAAAATTTTTTTCTTGGTGTTTAGTATAAACCAGCCAACCAATTGTTTCTTTTAAACCCACATGGTCCGCGATATTAAATAGGTTGATGATCCATGGACTGCCTATGACGGGGAGATCAAAGTCTGAATCACGGTTGGGTGTACTGAGGGTGGATTATTCTATATGGCTTTACACCTTCCCTTTATACAAATACGGGTACACGTCCTTTAAATTTTACCTTCCTCGTCCTCGTTCCATTAGCGTAATTTTTATATATATATATATATATATGCGTATAACCCAAACAAGTAGTGAGATGCTGTGATAAAGAGAATAGAAACAATTAATTAATTTGCTATCCTGTAAATTAAACGATGAATTGGAACATATTGGATATTTTTTTATATTATCGCTGATGATTTTACAACTACTCCCCAGTCCTTGTTTCTCCTGACTGTTGTATTTCAAACCATTAAAATTAGATAATCACCACAATTTATAGACTATTGGAGATCAGCAAAAGTTAAAGATGTATTCAGGTCAACAGAGGTTAAAGTAGGTCACCACAAGCTAAACTGAGATGCGGGTCACCACAAGCTAAACGGGAATGCGGATCACAAGAGGCTAATTTGGGTGTAGGTCACCACAAGCTAAACGGGAATGCAGATCACAAGAGGCTAATTTGGGTGTAGGTCACCACAAGCTAAACGGGAATATAGATCACAAGAGGCTAGTTGTGATGCAGGTCACCACTAGCTAAACGGGAATATAGATCACAAGAGGCTAGTTGGGATGCAGGTCACCACAAGCTAAACGGGAATTCAGATCACAAGAGGCTAGTTGGGATGCAGGTCACCACAAGCTAAACGGGAATGCAGATCACAAGAGGCTAATTTGGGTGTAGGTCACCACAAGCTAAACGTAATTGGGATGCAGGTCACCACAAGCTAAACGGGAATTCAGATCACAAGAGGCTAATTTGGGTGTAGGTCACCACAAGCTAAAGTGGGATGAAAGTCACTACAAGTTATTCTATAATGATGGCCACCTCAAATAAAAATGGGGTATAAATTATCGTAGCTATACTCGGGATGGTAAATCAAATCGAGAATTAAGTCGCATATAGTTAATATGAGATGTGGTCACCAGGACCTGAGCCGTTGCTGAGTGAGCCCCACCCCCACGTCCGTCGCTGGTCCAGCCCTGACCACCATTCGGAAATGTGTTGCGGCGAGCACCCTTGGTCCGGAGGCGACTGGTCTGTCATGTCTGGAGGGTGATAGTGGTGGGGGTGGTAAGAGACGGCGCAGGTGCAGCAGGGTGCCTTGGAGGTGGCTGGTCGCCTGTTGCACCTCCTGCCTGCGCTCTGCTCGCAGGTCGATCAAGACGCTTGTGGATCACAAGTACTTCCAGCTGGGGATCTTGTTGGCTATCCTCATCAACACTCTGAGCATGGGCATCGAGTACCACAACCAGGTGAGCTCTCTGGCAATAGAATAGTTTAATAAAAAAACTTTGTAGCTTCTAGAATGAAGCATGGGCTTACCTGGCGACCCTCTTCAATATTTGTACTTGAAGAGAAGGCCTTGTTTAAATATTTTATTTGCAAGATTTAATTTACTTCATACATGTACTGAATGACTTAACTAAACAGTTTTAACTTTGCTTCATTCATGCGGACAATAGCACTGCAAGTTCAAGCTTATTTTGCAAGGTGGGAATATCTATTTGTTATCTCTCTCATCCTAAAAATGTTTGTCAAAAAGTTAAATCTCAAATTTGGTTACTCAAGTGATCTCTTTACACACATAAATAAATATGTTTGAGACAAGATCAATATTTATTATGTTATTTAAAGATATGCATAAATGCAGTTAATGAAAGAATGGAGCAGGTTTTTGGTAAATTCAATGTCCACTTAAATAAAGTGTTAATTATTAATCATCATAAAATGAATAACCTTTTGATAAATATATCTGTGGATTTGTTCACTCTCTTACGATTAAACTGCAAAATAGTATTATTATTTGCAGCCGGAATGGTTGACGGTCACTGTTGAAATCAGTAACGTCGTGTTCTCCGCCGTCTTCGCTGTGGAAATGGTGCTCAAGATCGTCGCAGAAGGACCTTTTGGTTACGTCAGCAATGGTTTTAACGTGTTCGACGGGGTCATTGTAGTTTTAAGGTGCGAATCAAACTGCATGTCTCCTGTGAATTTTTACTTCATGGTAAAAATACATTCTTAATTTTATTTTTTTGTTTCGATGTATTTTAAATTAGTTAGCTAAATTAGAGAAGGATAGTCTTTGCGAGAAAATAAAATGGTTGGGTAAATAAATGTATATGTCATGAACAAGGATATGGTTAGTTGTGGATGGATAAATAATGGTGATGAATCAAATGATACTTTTATTGAATGCGAGCCTGTCTAGAAACGAACCAAGAACTTTGCCGTTCTTGGTGTTAATTATTCACACAGCTTGTTTTCCACCATGTGCAACAGCGTGATAGAGATGTGTCAGACGTATCTCGGTGATGGGGACGGTAGTTCCGGTCTCAGCGTGTTGAGGACGTTCAGGCTCCTCAGGATACTGAAACTGGTCCGTTTCATGCCCAACCTACGCCGTCAGCTGTTCGTGATGCTGAGGACCATGGATAACGTCGCCGTCTTCTTCTCTTTGCTCATCCTTTTCATCTTCATCTTCAGGTAGGTTCAGCCCTCTCGCGTAAGTCTCAACTTTCCCCGTGCGGGCCTCGATGTGTTTATCAGTGTTATATGTGTCGGGGTTCTCGAACATTCCACGGCGAGTGTAATCCAGACTTGAACCGAGCTGTTTTATTTTAACTAATTAATACTGCATTGCGCGAAACACAAATAATGGGTGTTGTTCTTCTTTTAAAATAAATAAAACTTGACTGTGTCCCAGTGGTGTGTCGTGAAGTGTTGCCAGGGTAAGCAGCATTAGTTTAGACTGTACCTGTGAATTGGTCATACCCCTCAGTAGAACTCTCATTGGTCAGGTAAAGAGAAGAAAACATTCCCATGTGAGGCATGTAGAGCAGAGCATATGTATGATTGGTCAAATAGGGTCCAAGTGGGCGAGAACATATCACAGGTACAGTTTTAACAAGGTCTGCTTCCCTTGCAACACTCCACGACACGCCACTGCAGTGTGTCCCCGTAGCTGTGATTGCAAGTGACACCAAGATGTACATTTAGTTCACCCTAGATGGTAGCAGACTTACCTTGACTGATTCCTCTATGTTGTAGCTTATGAGTTAGAGCAGTTGTGCAGTCAGTCAATATAAGACTGCTACCTATCAGATTAAATGGAGTGTACTTTGATCTTTGAAACACTCACGGAAGCCCAAATATCTTAAATAATTATTCAAAAAAAGATCTCGGACACACGATAAAATTGTATTTATCAATAGGAGATCTCTGGATCACCAAGTCAAAAGTTTCCTCTCTTTTTCTACCGGTTTAGATTATATTAATAAAACAAGCACTAGATGGTTTAATTCTGGTTAGAAAAACATAATTAAATGATCCCAAAACAACATCCATAGTTTGACTAAAAACTATATCGCTGAGTCAATTAATAATAACATTTCTGAAACATGTGATGATACACTTAGGAAAATTTTAAAGAACACTAAATAAAATATATATTCTTTCTTTTTGCTCATTTATCATTTTAGCATCAAAAACAATTACGAAATTATGATTTATCTGGGACTCGAACAACAATTTTATATTAGAAAATATTTTTAGTTCAGTCTCTACTGCATCATTATGTTGGCTTAAAAATTATGAAGTAATAATTTTCATTTTGTGCTATTTTATGTCATTGCCTTCATTGCTAAATCATTTTATGATATTGTATTCACAGTCCAGAGCTTTGATAAGAGAATTTGTTGTGTTTTGGCTGATTTTTGCTAACGAAAGCTGGAAATAAAAACATATTTATTAAATAGCTATATATATTAGAAATAAGGTATGTATATAATTTTATAACATTATCATTAATTTAATTAATAGCGTTAAATTCAAACGTGATTTACTGACTTTCGTTAGCATAACGAAGCTTCTTTGATGTGTTTCTGTGACCAACAATTGATGCAGTATTGCACGGTCCACAAAACACTGCCTCCATTTGTTTGAGAACCCCTCTCCCCCTCTATGTGTTTTTTGTGTCCCCTCCCCACCCCTCATCCCCATCTCCCAACCTTCCCTCGGGTGTTGGGTAGCATAAAACATCGTTTTAAATGTTATACTCTAGAAAGTCATGCGTTTAGATAAAGAATTCGCACAGCTTTTCGTTGTCCTGGATAGAAGATGGCGTTTATTTATACATTTTTTATTATAAACATACCTTTAACGTGGCGGGTATTAATACACGTGTGGCTTATATAAGGAATATTATATATTAGCAATGTTTACATTGGTTAGCTTCATATTTAAGCAAAAATTATAGATTAATTTATTATAACATCTTCACTTATGTCAAATAATTGTATTAGAGTGCGATTATACCTTTAATAATCACGGTTATAGACTCAGCTACTTAAAACGATATTATTCTACGGATGTTTATTCTTGAAAAGTTTAAGTAAAATTTTAAATACCAAAAGCGTTGTATGACTCAACCAACTCATAATGTAAGTGTGCTTTTATACTCAAATTTCAAAACAGATGAAATTGTTTCACATGCAGGCATTTTTTTTTTAAATAATATTTTAATAAATGAAATAATTTTTGAAAACCTCTTAGAAGGGTTTTACCATTTGAAATTAGTTTACAAATATATTTATGGAGTTTAATATGGTATTAATACAATTCTATGTTGTAATAGCTTTTTTTATACTAATATGAGGATTTTTTTAGTATTAAAGTGTATTTTTACTTTATAATTGTGGTTGTTTTCTTTGGAAAATAAGATTTTTCATTTTAAAATTACCGTTGAGATAGTTAACGTTATTAGTATTTTTGATGTGTTTTGGTAAGTGCCAAAGATTTTCTAATTTGTATGTTTTTATACGATATTAAACTGTATTACTAAACATAATTCTAAATTTCGAAATCTGTTATTTTTTGTATATTAAAACAATAGTGTTTTCGATAACATTTTTTTTGTGAAGAAAATTTTAAATTTTATTTTAATTATTTTTATTCGCTAAAAAAAATGGTATATTAGTTTTTAAGGCATATTTAATCCATTAAAAATTGAAATAAAATAAAACTGTACTAGTAAAACATCTCAAGAGAAAATGAAACCCGAAAAAAATAATTTCAATACATTATTACCATGCCAATATAATAAAGTTTACCGTGCATCAGATGATCCCTGTACACACATATGCATGCTATAGGTCAGGAGACGTTGTATTATGTCATGAGCTTAAAATGCATTGTCTAAACACTCACGTAAACACTTGATAAACTTACTAAAATTAAATGATTGTTATTGAAAAAATATGTGTTCACCCTGTAAACACCGAAGTTAAAGCTGTACGACTCAATAAGGCCTGCTATTTTATTTCATATTAAATGTTTCATAACTCACATGTTTCTGTCGACGCTAGCGCTTGGGGAGTTTTCCAATTGAAGCCTTTGTATTTTATAGCCATCGTATTCCTCTCTCCTTACATTCCCCTGAGTCCAAATACTTTCGAATATCGCGAGTTTTGACTTTCATACAACCAACCATCTCCTTAACCCATGTAAATATTGATTTGTCAACGGGGAAACTATACTGGTTGGACACAACCTTTAGGGAATAGGCCCGTTTTTATGGGGGGGTAAAAAGGAATCTTAGAGAGTTTTTGATATATTGACATGGTTTAGTATCAGGCTTTAAAGAGATAGCATCATGGTCAGTAGAATTTGAAGAACACCGGTTTCAGCTAAGAGAAGAAGAAAAGACTAACATTTCTATAGTAATTGTTACCAAAATGGCATCAATTCCTATTCGAATTAATAAAAATACTCAAAACCTTACTTAAATTTTTCCGTTATAAACTTAAATACAAATAATTAGTTTGGAGAAGGTTTAATCTAGTTCCTGATATCCTTGAGAGATCAGTATGTTATAGAACATAGATGCGTTATAGACGTTTAGAAATACCGCATTATTTATGAAGAAGTTTTATATTTTTTAAGGTGGCTCCCGCCAAAATATACGCGAAAGTTATCAATAGGTTTTTGACCAGTTTAAACTTTAAGTTTAAAGTTTTACTTTTTAAATCAAAGTAAAACGTTATAAATCCAGATCTAGCCTTCCTTTAACAAACAAAATCATGTTTTTATAGGGTCACAACAGAAAATATTCAGATGATATGGTATTGTTTTATTGGGTTTCATATAAGTTATCACACACCCAACATTATTTGGTCACCTAAATGTCCAGTACTCAGATTACGAACATGTAAGAGAACAACTCGCTGGAATTCCTAAGTGAGGGTGGTAACACTGGTGGAAGTAGTTACTGGCAGCACCAACCGGCCACTGGGGCTTTCCCCCCAACCAAGTATAGCATATACTCCTAGCCTAACCTAACCTATTAATACCCGTATTAATTGTAATTTAGTTAAATTTAGGTTGACAATTGACTAATCGAATTCGATCGTTGATCTTGGCAAACACAAACGAACACATTTTAATGAAAGGATTATATAGGGTCTAGAATTAAAAATACTATTTCACCAAGTTCTGAAAGGGGGTGGGAGGGGGGCGAGGGAGTGAATAAAAAACAAAATTGACGTGGCGTAGCCTGGGGACGGCCCTTTACTGTTTAATTCCATCACGTCTACGTCCCTGTTGGGTGAGGTATATTATATGCTACATTCTATATATATACATAAAATATCATTGAGTTATTAAACGTTCATTTTATTAGTTAAATATCAGAAATTTCATCTCTTTATCACTTGGGGGAAAGGGGTCTTAAGTTTTAAGAGAGAGTCACATATACACTCATTTCGATAAGGTTTTGGCTTTAATTTCATACCTAACCGCTACATTGTTCATTTAATGTGTCTTTTTCATCATTAAACAGTCATATCCTCTACATTCTTTTAGCTTTCTTGTCTATTTTATTTTAGGTCATTGGTTTAAAATTATATTTATGTCTTATAGCCCAACTACACGCTTATGTATGGACTTTTCTTTAAAGATAAATCGAAATGTTTGAATGTTACGTTATATTTTAAAAGTTATAGCTTTCTTTAAACCCACTGTAAATGGTCAGAGATTGTAGTGTACTCGTATTTCTTCCGGTTTGGATTTTAATCCCAAAAAGTCAAGCCATTTCCCCGTCCCTAAATCCTGTATACGAACATAAGCCTTGCTATAGTAAAAAATAAAAGGTTACCTTCACTCAACCAAGCACACACCTTTGACAAGAACATTATTGGTAGAAAGGGCAATCAAACTGCGAACTATATTGATTGGAAAACTTCCTCATGTGTGAAATAAAAACCCTTTTATATCTTGCTATGTGTACTTTGCCACGTAGCTCAACGGGTTTCACTTTAAGTCAAGCACGTCCAGCACATTTTTTTTTATCGTGTCTGTCTAGCCTTTTTTTGTTTTTAATCTTCTTGACTTGATTGTGTGAAGTTATCGCCATCTTCCGCGTGACAGGGGTGACAACATCTATCTTTATCGTTGTATCTTTGTCTCTTTCCTGTTGTTCCTTCCACCCTCATTGCTGTCTGTCTTTCTTGATGTGTATGTTTTCTGTTTCCACGTCCATTATCTTGTGTAACGTTAAAAAAAAAACAATAGAGCCCTATAGAATATTCAGTTTTTTTAATATAATTTCTTTGAATAAATCTTCAAGAAAAATAATTGGAGTGGATGTCGTTAACTCTATGGGGAAATATTTGTAAATTTATATGGCAAAAAATTAATAAGAAATATTATCTGTTTATTTATTTGGTCTTCTCAAAACTAAAGAGAATTTTTCCATAGAGATCTGTATACATCATGTACAATATTAATCATAACATAAAAATTAATCATTTAATGAAAAAAAAAGTGTTTTAAACATGTAGGAACAAAAGTAATAAAACCATTAAAAATTATTCAAAACACATTATTTTTGACCAAAATATTATTTAAATTAATTTTATATTAATAAATCAACATAAATTGTATTCGTGTTGTATTTAACTTTTTTTTTACTTTGTTAAATTCCTAAAATATCTTATTGAAAATATAAAAGTTTATAATCTAGATGCAAATAATAAATATAGTAAAAAAATCACATAAAACATTGTATTTGAATGTATATAACTAAGCTTGTATTTTAAATTATATATACATACAAATAAAATACAGATATTATATGGTCCAAAGCTTCAAATTTTATATTTCTGAGCCATAATTTGAGAACTGAAGGATATTTAGCAAACCGTTATGTAACTAAACAAAATCTTATTTATTAGTCCATTAAACAGGCATAATCAAATAAAGGGAGCCTAGTTGATACTTTGCTGTGAGTTACCTTAATCCAGAGGTCAAAAAACATTTTCGGCCCCGATCGACTTAAAAAATGTATCAAAGGTACCGCGATCACTTACATTTCCTCCACTATACTTTTGCTTTTTTATGTCTATACATCTTATACATCTTATATATTCTTTAAATTCAATCTTTTACACCTTTACAGGAGATAATATCGAATAAATAAAAATATACATTTTCACTCTAAACTATTTAAATTTCTTATCGCACTATATGTGGATGTGTTGAGTAAGTGTAAAAGAGTGATCCACAAGAAGTACTATGTAGCATTATTTACATACACAGCGGAAACATGAGTAATTAAGGAGCAGGATGGAAACAGAACTCAAACCTGTGAAATGAAATTTATTAGATGTATTATAGGAGTAACAATAATGGATAGGACGAGAAACACGATGGGTAGAGGAATTGTTAAGGATGAACCAGTGAATAACCGGAATAGAGAAGTCATGACTATTGTGGTACGGTCATGTAAGGAGCATGGACGAGGAGAAGATGCCACAGATGATGTTGGACTTTAAGTGGAAGGGCAGGGGCCCAGGAAGAAGACCAAAGAACAAGTGGCTGAAGAGAGTGTGAAGAAGAGGAGAGAAGACTGGGGAGGTGAGGTGGTGGGGCAGGAGTCCGAGAAGAAGACCAAAGAACAAGTGGCTGAAGAGAGTGTGAAGAAGAGGAGAGAAGACTGGTGAGGCGAGGTGGTGGAGCAGGAGTCCAAGAAGAAGACCAAAGAACAAGTGGCTGAAGAGAATGTGAAGAAGAGGAGAGAAGACTGGTGAGGCGAGGTGGTGGGGCAGGAGTCCGAGAAGAAGACCAAAGAACAAGTGGCTGAAGAGAGTGTGAAGAAGAGGAAAGAAGACTGGGGAGGTGAGGTGGTGGGGCTGGAGTCCGAGAAGAAGACCAAAGAACAAGTGGCTGAAGAGAGTGTGAAGAAGAGGAGAGAAGACTGGTGAGGCGAGGTGGTGGAGCAGGAGTCCAAGAAGAAGACCAAAGAACAAGTGGCTGAAGAGAGTGTGAAGAAGAGGAGAGAAGACTGGGGAGGTGAGGTGGTGGGGCAGGAGTCCGAGAAGAAGACCAAAGAACAAGTGGCTGAAGAGAATGTGAAGAAGAGGAGAGAAGACTGGGTCATTGTGGTGGAGGCGAGGGGGTGAGGAGAAAGTATACGTTGGAGTGGCTGGTGTTTCAAACAGACCCAGCCAGTGGCTGAAAAATGTTTATGATGATGATGATGATGATGATGATTGTGATGTTTATGATAACACTACCAATTATGACCGATAAAGGTAATTGTATCACACTCTAGTATTATTCAAAACTATTTGATACATTTTGAGTTTATTTAAAAAAACTCAAAGATCTAGTTTTTTTTATCACGCTGTAGTTTTCTTACACGATCGACTGAAATGTCCTGCAAGATTATCCCGTTTCCAACCCATACCTTAAAATAAATTTGGGAATATATTAATATATTCACAAAACAAATATATTTGTCTTGTGAATTAGTCGTGAGGTAAATCATAACACACACCCATGTTCTGAGCACACTCGATCCAGTTTCGCTGCTGTTGTGTAGATATAAGTTTAATTAAGAAACACCAGGGTCACTCAATCAACCTCTACCATGACTATAATGAATGTATATCGGTAACAGCTAATTTTTTAATTGGATATTCGTCAGGATACGGCCTCTGAGGTGGTCAAGGTCACTTCAAGGAAGGATAACATAATACACAAACGTAAAGTTAATAACTGCACTTTAGGATAAGAAACTGAATGACAGACCCTCAACAAAAAGTACAAGCAGTTACTGCTGCAAAAGATTCTTGAAATCAGCAAAATGATTATCAAACAGAAAACGTTTGATTTCCACGAAACTTAGAAATTAAACAATGATGGGTTTTGTTCAATTAAATATGTTATTATTTATTTGAGGTATTTAACACGCCCTTTCTGAACCTACTGATTATATCAGCACACGAAAATCTTTATGAGCGAGCGCGAAAGGGTCTATGCATTTTGCCAGGTAGATATTCTCACATACATTTCAAGGTTTCTTTACGTGCCACAATCGACACGGGACCGGCGGCTTTACTTCCTCTTCAAAGAAAGACGTGCTATGGATTTGTATCGCTCAAAATAATCCGTCGACCCTAGCTGGGTTTGAAATCATGAACATTGGGTCCTGAAGCGAGCACGAAGACCTCCAAGATCAACAATGGAATATGTTATTTGGAGATAAAGATGGAACATTAAATACAAATGAATACTTCAAGTATAAGAAGATTGTAATGTGTGTCTTATATTTAATTTGTTAAATTATTGTGTAAGTCAAGATTTATAAATTGTTGACCAAAAGACTCCATGGTACCAACTTGCAAGCAAGACGCCATATTATATTGGCTATGACAGTGCCGACATTTTTTGATAGAGGGTGTCATGGGGTCAGCAGAATGAATCCTCCAGTCGTTAATTTCATTTTTCTAGACTGGAGACGTTACTTCTTTATTCAATTATCTGCTCATTTGTCCTTACAATACTGAGTTTGACCCCATTCCAGACCTGCTGCTTCACAGATAAATATGGAAGTGCCACGGGTTGAACCAGGGACCTTTGTATAATCTGTAGCCAAGAGCTCTAACCTTTATATCACAGAAGCGATTTGTACAAAACGACATGGAACAAACTTGCACAGTCCGCCAATTATAGGCCTAAAATGGTGGTTGTGGATTCAAAGGTACCCAATATAAAAACATAAAAAGCCAATTTTAAATACTGGTGTTTTTTAGTGGTAAATGGTGGCAGTGATATAAATAATGTAAGTGCTATAAATAATATGTATTGGCTTAGGTATTTGAAATTAGATAGTACCCCTCAAATCTATACAATACCATTTAGTTTGTGAATAAAAGCATTACAATTAATGTACTAAAATTATTTTTAAATTATTTCATTTTGAAAACTCAAACTAATATAACGGAACATGTTATTTATAGATGACCTCATTGCAGTTTTCAAATGTAAAATGGGCCTATTAAATTTTCCAGAAATCATTGTTCGTATGAGATCTTTATCCTAATAGCATAATATATTTACTATAAATATTTGTATATATATATATATTTTTTTTTTAATAACACGTATTACTACCCATTTGGGTTATACGTTTATGTTTTAACTACTATAGTAGTATATGGATAAGGAAGGTTGAATTTAGAGCAAGTGTACCACATTTTCTTGGAGAGAGGGAGAGAGTTGGAAACCATTTAGAAAAACTACCCTCAGTATACCCGACCGGGATCAAACCAAGACCTTCCCGACATCAGCAGTCTAGTGTATTGCAAGAGTAGCACCTTAGACCATTCAGCCACCGAGGTGGGATACAATTAATGTAAAACAAGATTTTCCAAATTATTTAAAGATGCGATATTGGGTGTCAATATCCCTTAACTTTTGTTTAAAAGGTTAAAAACCATCAGACACTTAAAACCACATGATGGTTTCTACGAGAATTTATTGTACCTTAATTTTGATTATGTTTTAACAGTAAATAGGGCAGTATTATTTAATATTTTTAGGAGGTATATTGGGCTGAAACCCTTAAATTTACCCTAGACTATGGCCTTGATGTAAAACAGTATTTTATTAATTAATAGATTCCAATGTCAGTCTGTATAGCTAATGAATTTAACTAAAATCTTATTTGGCTGGGAAGAAACCTTTTTTGACAGTTATAAAATGTACTAAATCGTCTTCATATATTTTTAAAAGGTTATATAATAACTGTCACTTTTGATATATCATACCCATGCCTATAAAATAAAACTTATGTGCTAATAATGAAGTAAGATGTTATTAATGCTAACTACAAAATATAACTTGTTCTGATTTTCTGAAAGTTTTCCTTATAAGAATCATAATTTATCCAACCAAAGATGGGTGGAAAAGTGGGAGAGTTTTGAAGTTGATGGCATATTTCTTTTGTAAGAAAAGAAAAATGTAAATGCAGAAAAAGTATTTAACCAAGAGATGATCTATAAAAACAGAGTAACCAACAGTTTATTCATCAGATTACTAGATGTGAAAAAAATATTAGATATAATGGATAAGAATATTCCATAATATAAAATAACTCGGTATCACTTTGAAATAAATAGTTGTGGAAAGCATGTTCTTGAGCATTGCCCAACTTTTGGAGACCATACAAATCTGAAAGCATTTAAATAAAATGTAATTTTGAAAATATCTGATCAAGGAAGGCGTGTATAAAGTTTATGATAACCACTTCTATTTATTTACTATAGTTGGCCAAGATTGTATGCAATATGTTCAAAATGTCAAAATAAAAAAACTATTACTGAAGCTCTCCCACGACCAACAATTTTCGGATGAATCCTATGAATCTTACAAAATACCTAGAACTTTGGATGAAAAAATATTTTCAATAATACAATCTATATTCAATTTGAATTTTCTAGTATATCTACAAGAGTACATCCAGTTGTCGTAATAAATAGAATGGCTTAAATTTTTAGGATATTTGCATTGCTTTTCATGGCTTACTTTGTAGAGTATTAATTATAATGTTGTAGTAAAAATAATAGTGAAATAATTTTTGTCGAAAATAAATATTTACATGCTTCATATTAAACCATTACTTTTAATTCTATCTTGTTCTTCCCTCGTTCAATTGATCCCACTGTAACTACGTTTAAAATAGTCTATAATTTATAGAAAGTATAAAAAAAAAATCCCAAAATTTTATTTAAACACGAGTTATATATTACAATTTAGATTTTATTTTCTTAAAACATAACAAAAAGTCATAAATAAATTTCCATTAGGTTTAATTTAATGTTCAAATATTGATTAATTTTTTAAAGCATTTAATCCTAGCTATGAATAACTTTTTTTCAAATCACAGCCTAAGTTAATTAATGACTCAGTATTTTTTTTTAATTCAGTTTGATTTAAAATCATGGATCGATTTGTTTTCAGAACTTAAATCTGCCTATATTTTATCTTACTCTGGATTCATGGTTAGTACGTTATCAAAAAATGTGAGTGACATACCAAATTAATACTGCGAAGATTTATTGCAAGCGAAAGCATGGCTAGATGCAAATTGCACGAATAAACAGAATAATTGCCGATTAGGGGACTAGATAGAATGCTTGAAAAAATTAGTGTCTGCTAAGCATAATCCTTAAGAGTTTTTCATCCAAAGCAAGATAAAATGGAGGCAATTTCTCTTGACTATGTGGCATAGTTTCAACTTGTTTTTTTATAAATTATATTTAAAAACTTAAAATTGGGGGGAGGGGATGTTCCTAACTGAACTTTGTATAATTTCAGTTTTAAGAATTGCTTAATGATTGCATGTGATTTTTATAATATGCAACATTGGGTCAACCTCTAGAATTTAACTTTTCAAAATTAACCAAGACCTTGCTTAACAATCACTTAAAAGTCGTATTACAATCCAGAAAACTGAAACCTAATTAACAACTAATTAATCTATTTATTTAAATTATCACTTTTTCACAGTTGCCATTTTCACCTTAAATATTTTGGTCAAACTATATTTATACGTACAAATAAATGTAATAGGCCTCAGCAAGATAAGTGTTCATTTATACTTTATTGAATAAAATGAACGAAGGCTCAGTTTCAATCACTGACGAAAGTTCAACGATCAAATTATTGTGGTTAGAAATTTGTTCTCTAAGACTTTACAATAATCATAGACATTCCTCGTACATTTTATTTTACTAAGCATAAAAAACACTTTTAACTTTGTCATGCTCTTTACTATTTATTTTGTCATGCAGATATTATATTATTTTTTTAAATACAAAATTTAAATTTAGAATGATGATTCGCGTAATATGATGAATTCCTTTATATTCTACGTTCATTACATTATGATATTTGTCACCCTCCCTTTATTTTGATTTTCTCTCTTTTTTTTGTATTAGTATTCTGGGGATGAACCTGTTTGGTTGCAAATTCTGCGATAAGAGCCATGAGGGCTCTGATGATTCAGATGTATCGTGCGACAGAAAGAACTTTGATACCCTTCTCTGGGCCATAGTGACGGTGTTTCAGGTATCCCAAATGGTTATCACCCACACTTTTTTTATATATTTTTTTATATAAATAAATATATCTCCAATGGGATCAGTTAAAAAAAAAGATGGCTGAACGTGGACATTGCTATAAGCTCACCCCTTTCTGAATAAAAACACTTTCCTTGGGATAGTTTTGAAGAAAATAATTTCCCTTTTTTTTTTGGAAATAAATTTTCCGCTTTGGTTTTATAATTAATTATTATTGATAAAAGTTAACCCTTTTTAATACACATTTTAATATATGTTTTAATATGCTGATGGTATATTAACTATAATTAAATATTAAATAGGAAGTGTTGTGAAGTTAAAAGGGAAGTTAAGCTATTGTTCCACGGACAGCTTGATCGCATTACTTGCGCTTCTGGTAGAGGTTAATTGCCATAAAAAGACCTGAGGGCTTTCGGTCTTATAGTAATCACGGTACACCAGAGAATGTAAATCTACTCCTTAAACCCCCCCACCCACCTCCATGCTGTGCACTTCTAGCTCCCCTTCTCATACAACATGATAGTTTCACAAATAGTGCTTAATGAACCTGTCTTGCTAGTCTGTATAATTACCGTGATTGACGATGGCTCTGCAACAAAAATAACAAACATTCTCATCTTGAAGGTATTCAAAAAAGTGTTTTATTATTTTTAATATTTTAATTTTTTTGCTGAAAATATATTTTACTCTCTAGATAAAACATTTTTTGAAAACATTCTCTAATACTTCCATTAATACATAAAAATAATGCGATGTTTATGGAAGTATTGATGAATTAATCAGAAGATCTCAATAGTCTTGGATAAACATATTAATATATTTTTATAACAATGAAAATGTTGAGTAAGGTTCCTAGCAATGTTTATCTTAGACGAAAATTATGTCAGTCAAGAAATTACAAATACTTTCCTCGTATTAAAAAGTTTAAATGTTAAAAAAAATTCAAAACTCTGCATTGAAAGATATTACAAAAGGACTGTATATACATTTTAAAAAACTTATATCTGGACGATTCTATACATTTATGTTCTAAATCTAGTTTCATCCAAATAATTTTATTTTGTTATGATGCACATAATATTGTCTGCATGTAGGCATAATTTTGTATGCACATATCGTATTATTAAGCACATATTTCCATGATTCACCTTAATTTTGTAAGCTTAACTTTTTATCACCTTCACATTGACTCGTCTTAACTTTATAACTATTTTACACACTGATTTTAAAATACTGGCACAATTCCAAATCTTCTCTGTGTTTTGATGTAAGTCTACCCTTTGTTTTCGACGTATCTAAAAATATTGGGGTTTTAACTTAAAAGCTAATGAATTAATAAAGGGTGGTTTACATCATTTTAATTTTCAACTTACTGTTTTATATCTATGATTATAAATGTCTCACTGAATTTGTTTTGATTTCAAAATAAAAAGTATTGTTTTACTATTATTGCCAAATGATAAAATGTCTCAAATTTTCAATGTACACTTCGCTTACCCTAAAACTTAAAAGCCTTACCATGACCAATTACACTATGGTCCTATCCTACAAATTACGCCATAGTGGAATAATAGAAGGTAAGCTTGTTAGCTTACAGGTTATACAAAGGGTACATTACGATATATCAAGAACAAAATAACAGACACAATATACTCAAATAATGTTATTGTATATTATGGAATTCTAATTTGTTTAGAAATTGAACATATAAAAACATTACGAGGTAATAAGCTGATGGCTTGTGAAGATTTATTTAATGTCGGTAGGAATAAAAAAAATTAATGAATCAAATTACGAATTGCGAATGGTGTAAGCAAGGTTAGTTAATTTTAAGAAGGTGATCGTTGCCCTCAGATCTTAGAATGGTTTTAAACCAAATGCCAGTCGGTAGTTCTAAGGCAATCATCCAACCTCAGAATGAAGTTAAAGACATTGACGAAATCTAAAGGTAATGTATACCAAAATCCAAAATATAGTTTTATAATCTCACTCGAATACCAAAGTCAGCATGTTATCTACTATTAACATGAATGAGTCTTCTGATTGCGATGGTCAAATTATCAAAAGATTAAAACATGTAGTTTATTAAATGAATACAAATAAAATCAATTTGTAAACAATATAATAATTAATGGTAGCCCAAAATACGTTTAAAAAATATGAGTATGCTATAATGTTGTTTATTTAATATTTTAATATATCTTAAGAATCAGAAATATTTTTGAAAAGATTTAATTCAATATTTGAAATTATTTTTTTACTTGGAAATATTTATCATAGTACTGGAATGCATATCAATTGTAAGAATTGAATTCGTGGTATTTTGTTTGCTAAGAAAAGTATTTAGCAACGGTAGAAATAAATTAAACATTTCAGCCTACATTTTTTCTAATTTATCTTTTGAAAAAAAATTGTAGTGTTTTAATTTCCATTTTAAAAAAGTAGATATAATTTCGTGATAACTCAATTAAATATAGGTCTATATTATATGTTTGATTACTAACAATAAATAGTACACTAAAATGTAAAGTTATATTTAAAATGCTGACGTAATCGGAAGATCTCATTAGGGTTTAACAGTTTTATTGCTTGCATTCCGAAAATCACGCTTAGCTTCTTGTATTTTGCTTAGCTTAATTAAAATAAATTTCTGCTACCTTAAAATATTTACCTTATTGCCGCTGCTAGCTTATTGTGAACCACGCTTAAAATAATTAATAGCTAATATTTGACTTGCTTATAAACTTTTTCCATTTTATTTTTCACTGTAGCATATTTTTGACTTCATTAATTATGCTCGCTTACAAGTCGCTTTGTATAATTTGTGTATACCAATATTAAATTATATTTTGTGTACGAATATTATTTTAGAAAGTATATATACTATCCTTATTAATGCCCATGTATGTTGAAAGTTAATAAAACATATGTTAAAACCATTAAAAAATATAATAATACTTTGTTAAATATAAATATATATATATATATATTATATTTTCACAAGAAAATTCCATTAAATATATTACTTACACTTTAGAATAAGTGACAAACCGGTATTTTAAACATTTACTTATAAATGTGAAAACTCTTATACATAAAAAATGGGCATGTACTCGATAAATTAAATTAAATTTATATTTTATATATAAGATAATATGTAAACATATTATACTTACTAATTTGCAAACAACTGTTGGCTTACCAAACACAATAGAATTATATAATATTGAAATGTATACACTTGCACAGGGCTATCAAGAATGGGTTGTTAAAAAAAACCAAATACTTTAATTTTTAATAAATAGTTAGTCAGACATACACAATTACAGTTTCAAACTTATTTTGACAAAGTTTGGTATGATTGTAAATGTCACCAAGATAAAGATTCTTGAAGTGAAAATAATGTCGGTAGAGACCAAAGATCTTATAAGCAGCTTTCTTTTACTTAAAAAATTAATACATTCCAATTAGAACAATATCATATTATCTCAGGGTAGCAATAAATTTAAATTATATTGAGTAAAGTGGCTCATATCTACAAGTAATCTACAGAATTAAATCAAATTGACTTTTTGTTTATCTCTTATATTTGATGGTTTATCTTAATAACAGTGATTCGATTGCGCTTATATTAGTAACTTTTATATTTTGCTTTGCTTTCGGGTGGATACATTTAAAAAAATTAAGCTTTGAATAAACCGTGCCCTATCTATATTAGCAAATATTTATTTCAAAATTATAATTACAATAAGACGTGTATATTTTACGTTTTTCTAAAAACATTTTATGTATTTTTAATAAAAATGTCAGTTCAAAATTACCTTTTAATCTTGATGAACTTTATTTCAAAAATACCTGCTGGCTACAAAATTTTCATTATTTTAACAATGAAAATCCCAATATTTAAAGCTTAATTTGAACTACCTATTTATATTATTATTATAATTACTATCATCATCACTGCGTCTCACTACCTGTTCGGGTTATACGCACTTACACTAATGTGTAATGGTAGAGTGATTGTGAGATGAAATGGAGGACCTACAGTTTAACGTGGAATCCGAACTACGGTGGAGACGTGGCATTCCACACATTCACAAGTTGTGATTAATACACAGCTACCTATCAAATTATATATGTTATTTTGAACTATAGATTTGAAATAATAATATTTATATCTTTTATGAGCTAACAAAGTTTGAAGGATTTATCTATTCGTAATTTATACTTTTTTGATCTTCAATACAACCTATCAAAATGTTGACATAAATAGTATTAAAGTAAGAAAATATAACTTAAATTACGAGATAAAACCAATATGAATAATCAATAGCTTGGTTTAAATTCATTCTTTGGTCTTCGAAATCATCAAAAAACCAATTCATAGAGAAAATAAATGTAAAACTTTATTTATATTTATTCAACACACATTATCTCATGGTATTTGGACAGGCACATAAGCAAAATAAATATTTCATTCTTACGATTGTAAAATGTGTACAATTATATAATAGTTAATAATACTAACATTAATTTCCTTCAATGATTCAAATGAAATACATTAATCATAACTAGTTAGCTTAGCTAAATACAAAATGTGTTATATATTTTAATATATTCATTATATTAATGATTTTTTTTCAGTCCGTCCACACCACTTAGATCTATTTAAAAATATAATAATCCTTTTAATTTTACAATAAACGTCTAAACGTTACCAACATTATTTAGCAATTCTCTCGCATGTTAATGAGGGCAGTTCACACAGGACTGAATTCACGCCCTCCCATATTGTCACCTCTGTCACAACCACAAACCGAAATGTATACTAACAACTCACAATATATTTACGTAATTTCAAATAAATTCTTAATAATGGGGATAAATATTTTAAAGTATAAAACGATAAAAATATTCTCTCCGAGCAAAGATAAATATTTAGTTCATAGATTTGTAGAAATAAATATAACTGAACGGTGACCATTAAACGTTAGCTAATATTGCTTAAACATGTTACCATTCTTGGCTGCTGTAACTGTTATAACTGTATTTCAAATTGTAATTATAACCTTGTAGGTTTTACCATCGACTTTTTTACTAATTTATCTGCAATAAATGTATTAATTGTTATAATCTAATTTATTCATCTTATGTCATATAATATTTAGACGTAAAATTATTCTATGCCAAATATAAAATCTTTTTCTAACACAAATTAAGTTTCTTTCATTGTATTTGTAATTTAATAAATTGTTTCATAAATATTTTATAATCTAATAAAGCTCGATCGAGATCATTCATATAATATTTTAATACTTAATGGTAAAAAATTGCAATGCTACCAGCATTTTCAAAGGGTTTCGGTAAAAAAAAAATTGAATACGATTTAAATTTTTCCAGCCAATATTTAAAATACACTATCCCCCGTCTTGTGTTAATTAATACAATAAATATCAATAGAATTTAATGATATAAGTAGATTGATTTCTAAATAATTGGTTCGTAGATAGGTGAATTTCTATGCTAAGGCATATTATTTATCTTAGCTCGCCACTACAATTTAGGATGAAATTTATTTTTAAAATAAATAATGTTACAGACGTTTAAAAAATTTTTTGTCAATAATAAATAAATAATATATAAATGATTCTATTTTTAGTAACCATGATTCCTTTCCACTCAAAATATAACCTCCTGTAGATTTAGCATGTGCTTCAAACGCTACCTCACATATTTTCTCAATATATGTGTAAGATTTTGGGAATGAACTTTAGTTCATTAATGCATGTTTTAATATAATCAAACTCATATTAATTGCTAGTAATAAAAACAATTACAATTTGAAACTATAAATAAATATATGATTATAATTTAATATAAATATATAAAAGGTATGTGTAACTGTCGTAAACTTAACGCCAATTTTAAACATACTCGGAGATTTAAATTTAACATTTTTTCACTCTCTTTTAACCAATTCTGAAATACATTTCTCAATATTATGTGTTTATGTTGCGTATTATTCATGCGTAATATCTAGTACGCTTGGCGTGTGAAGTAAGTTTATTATCTAGTTTGCATCTTGTAGTTAAATATTTCCTTAACACACCATCAATTTAGTTATTCTTCGTTGACATTTTTTTTGTAGTAAAACGTATTCTAATATATTAAATTTTTAAAGTAGTGTTTATTTTTTTTATATATCTACAAAATCTTCAAAGAAATTAAATGGTCTTAGCCAACAACTTAATAAGCCAATATTCAAAGAGTTGTACCGTATTGCGTTTACTAATCACTATATCGTAATTAGTGTATTTCGAAGTAACGTTTGAAGTCTAGTGTTGTATTTATCGTTTTAAATTAGTTGTGTAGCTAGTGGTGTTTCTTAATGTAGTTTAGAGCAGGTAGATGGTATTTTGTGTATCCTTCCTGTAACTTCGTATTTGTCAATATATTATGTCACATTAATGTTTATTTTACCTCCGTTCAAAGTGACTTTTCAAGATATTAAATACTATATGAAGTTATATAAGTGTCTTATCAGAACTAGTTCACTTAGCGAAAGGAACATTTGGTTTGGTTTCAATAATTATATTGTCAGTATAGGAATACTTATAAACTGAATATTTAAATATAGTAATAAGAAGTAAAACTAGGTTGTATCAGATAGGTAAGTCATTTGGAATACTGAATGGTTGGAAGGTTGCTTTGGCACGCCTGTAAATTCCATGGAAATTACATTCACACTGTATTTATTTTTAATGTATATTTTTAAATAGCTATGACTAGTCAAAAAGTTGTTTTTTTACTTTGAAAAATTGCAATAGTTTTTCTTAATTACTGTCAGAACATTAGCTCCATGTTGCCACAATGGCGGAAAAAGAATATTACAATATTGTAATTACATTATCAATCCATTTAACTAATAATGTAACAAGAAATTATGCAGTAACCCATAAGGAATAACTATCGTAAGCGTTTAGTAAATTTATTAAACAAACCGGTGTTAATATTTATCATACACGTAACCGTTAACGTGGTATTATTTTGATTATTCACGTGAGTAATATACCATGTCTGTTTTATTTCTTTGACGTAGAGTAGCCCTAACTGACAATATAAGTGAAGTACACTGATTAGTAAATCGATGTATATTTTATATAGCACGATAGTGTGTACCATTGTTTCGTGTATTTTTCATATGTATATTTTTTACGTGTGTTTTGAATACTTATATATATTTCTTAAGTTTTAAATTCAGTGACTTTGGACGGATATTATTTGTTACCAAGTGTGTTGTCCCATCATGTTGTTTTATTTGTTTAAAACTAAGACCACACATTGGTATAAGAGCAGCTTATTTTAATATATTATGAATTATTTTAAAATTTTAAATTTATAATAAAAACAAAATGTTTGTTTTCATTAATAATAGAAAAAAAATTGACTTTTATTTTTGGTACTGGAGTAGTATTATATTGTTTTAAACTGTATTTTATTTTAATTGTATTATAACAGCTTTAAAGAAATAAAATTAACAGTTTTATCTCCCCGATTGATTAGAGATCCAATCACTGCTCTTATTCCTCACGATAGAAAACCATTTGTGACACTGTTCTGACATGTTCTCCTATATTATTAATAATATTGACTACACCTGCTTCCTCTCCTAAGCTATCTATTATTAGTAATTCCCTTTTTACAAGAAAGCACCAAATGTATAATCGCTAGGGCTTGGATATTTATGCTCTAGAAAAAAAGTGAAACATGCATGCAAACATATATTTGAAATTTTTTGATATATATATATATATATCCTAAAATGTGAAAATTGTCTCAAGCAATATAACTATGGTATTTTCAAATATTCCCTACAGTGACTAAAATTTCTTGGAAGTCTTGAATAAATAAGTTGTTTGAATATCATATATGTGTTGTAAAAATTGTGAATTAGATATTTCAAAAACCCATGCCATTATTAGTATTATTGTAATTTTTAAAAAAATGTAAAATACATTTTTTTAAATATGTACTACATGCCCTAAGAATAAAAATCCCTTAATATGCAAACATATATGAAACACATTTTTTTTAATTGAGGCTGAATGTTTGAATCTGGTTCAGAATTAAATCAGGTTTGGAAAAAAAAAGTACATGTCATAAAAATCCTAGCCCTAATAATCACAATTTTGTGATGTTTTACCTGCTTATATTTTATACCCACACACACACACACACACACACACAATACATGAGTGCTGATCATATTTTTACGACACGTTTTAAAATACCTAATAAATAAAATGATGTGTGCACTTTGATTGAAAATTTAAAAAAAAATCAAGTCATTGAATAAGAATATTACTAAATATTTTACAGTAAATTAATTTTATTTATTGTACGCAATTTCTCTAGAATGTTTACCAATTTAATATAAATATGAATCATGTTTCAATTTGTATACAATTAAATGCATTCATTAAAATAATTTTGTAGAGAGCTTTGCACTGAGAAGTTAATAGTAATTTTAAATATTACCCAAAAATGGTGTCATAGTAAGTTGTTTAATGTGTGTGCAAAAGTGATGAAATTATTAAACTATTCATACACAAGATCTAGCAATTTTTCGATTTTTTAATATTACATATATGTATAACCAAAAACGTATGCATATGTTTAAAAAACTCAAAATAATACGCTCATACTATTGAATGAAAACTTTGTCGCGTAAAAGTAATATATTGAAATGTGTAATACACATTCGCAATCAATCAAGCTCAAGATCGTTGAAACGTTGTGCTTCAGGTTTTATGGAAAAGAGCGTGAGTTAAAGGTCAGTAGTTTATAATTTGTATATCAAACAAAATTATTTATTGCCAAAATAAATAAAAGATTTCTCCAGTATTAATCTAGAATTTAATTTTCTTCACATGGTGATAAACCGTTCTTGAATATTTATCAAGGGTGTCCTGGAATTTGATAAGAACTTTTTTTCATTTAAAAATTTTATCATATAATAAGACTATGTGGTAACTAGTAGGGCGTACTGTTAGACTATTAAGTCCTTAAGTACCACCCGCATCAAGTGCCATATTTACTGAAAAATGTCTTAACTTTTAAGGTCCCATTTGTGGACTTTCCCCGTTGACGGCATACCCATACCTGAGGTCATTTACCATATATGGCGTCATTAAAACGTTGCAATCCTGCCCATTTAATATTTTTCCCCCATTTGATTTTTTTTGCCCCATTTTATTTTGTTTCAATTACCCGATAGGACTTTGATTCGGGAGGAATTTTTCTACCACTAAGGTAAACAGTACACCACAGACAGTCCGTGGCAGACAATTTCGTGGTTCAGTCGGTGGCAGGACACGATCGGACACACTGTCAGACGTCTGAGGCTGAAGCCTGTCTGCGCATGCAACCTGACCACCGTCAGTTTTTAGGTGGTTGTGGGGGTATTTTGGATGTATGCCGTAGAATTTTCAGCGTTTGTTCATTTCCAAAGATTGAGATGTTCAACAATATTGATGAGAAATTGCAAAAATACGGTGGATCGTAAATATTGTGTTTACTCTACAAGCAGTCAGCGATTACTTAAAGAGATGGCATATCAGGTCACAGGGCACATGTCAGGTAATACAAAACACGGCGTTGTTGCACTAAACTAATTATCAATCTCTATTGAGCAACAGCCTTGAATTTTGAAAATAAAGAAACAAGACTCGCGGGAAAATAATGGGCTCTCCAAATTGATACCTTACACACCAAGTGGGGTCGTGCGTGCTCGCATCTCATACAATACAACAAAAATGTCAGTCAGATTTATTTGTAGTTCACGTGTGTGTATACAATTAGATACGGGATTCCTATTCCACCACAGAAAGGCAACCGATAATTGGTTATGTATGAAATCGGTTGAAAAATGGAACATGCCCCATCTTTTTTTCGTATGTCTATCTTCTAAGTCTGTTGTGTGCGGGGCCCCAATTGAATCTATAGTGGACATTTCGGCCAATAAAATTGTCTGTCACCGATTTTACGCTGTGTGTGGTCACCCTCTATCAGTTGAAATGCCCATTTTGGAGGGTTGGTCCCTTTTAATACCCTGCGAGGATATTTCTTTGGAATTTTTTTTATCGGTTAGGCTTTAGTATCTGAACCTGAAGAGCGTTCCCCGGCATCTAGCGATTAAATCTTGTCGGAATCTGAGCGCTGTGCGTATAATCTGTCAGCCTCCCTATTCTATATCCTTCCCGCGCCTAGAATGTCGCAACACTGATGACATCATAATCTATTTTTGTAAATATGACGCAATCTTAGCAGCACAAGGCTTGCACTCCTTCCATCTCACCTTAAGATGATGACTCGAACGATTTGTTAAGAGTTTGTCTAGAATCTTGACATGGTTCTATATAAATTGGTACACGTAGGATTTAGAAATTCGCTATAAGTAGAGGTCTATGGTGCAAATAAGCTCACTTGCAAGTGCATATCCTTTAAAATAATAACTTAACAAACAACACATTTTCACGATCCAAAAACAACATGAGTTTTACTCCCAAAAAAATTGTTCACACAATATTTAAATTAGCTTCAATTTAATATAAGCTATATTTTAAATAAATGTATACATAGTTACATTATCCCGGCATTTCCTTTCTGTCCCTTCCTATAGAACTTTCTAATAGAAGTAGAGCAACCAACTAATACACGTCACGGTTCAGATGTTGATGAAAAAAATAACATCGTTATTAAAAGTTGGAACATTTGGGTTCTCGTGACATTCTTTATAGTTATAGGATTAAAATATATAGTTTAATATATTCTGAAAATTGAAAAATGACACCTGGACATGGAAATCGAACCCGGGACATTTGGCTTAGTACGCCAATGCTCCAACCACTGAGATATCCAGGAATCGTCCCGTGCTCAGGGTCATTCTTCACTCATATTTTAAGACAGATTCTGTGATGGACGTGCGGAAATCGTTGGCTACAAATGTGTCATTTTACTAAGATCACTAGCTATCAGGTAACGCAGCCATCTTTGACTCGGTAGTTGGCTGCCACTTGTACAATTATTATAATTGTAAGAATTTGCATATTTAAGAATCAAATAGCCTCGTGTGCAGGTGTCATTTTTCAATTTTCAGAATATGATATCTAGATGGGGTAATCTCCACTAAAATCATAAATAATAGCTTTGAATATTTGATTCTTAATGAGTAAATAAATATAATTAATTACAAATGAAAATCTACTTCACATACACTGGCCCCGAAAAATAACCTATTCTGCTCAGTCAAAAGTAATCCCTTCTTTTGCGAGACAATTATTACACACATGTTACACCATGTGATCACCTATGTGGATAGTAATAGTAATAATAATTATATTTTATCACAACATCTGAACAGTAATTATGATTTGTGGCTCGATTAGCATTAGTGTTGTTGCCACGATTTTTCTTAGAAAAAAACTAATAATGTTAGCTATGAAAGTAACACGGTTGTAAAACTGTTTGAAGACATCAGTATTTTTTTTGTGTTTTTTCCCCCATTCTCTCTATTTTCCAGTATTTTAGGAATGTACCTGTTTGGTGGTAAGTTTTGCATGCTCGCAGACGAGTCTCGGGAGTGCACATGTACCGAAATAGTGACACGTGACCCCAAATGTGTCTGTGACAGGAAACACTTTAATAACATCCTATGGGCCACCGTCACCGTTTTCCAGGTAATACCACATTAACGCACTTTAACCCTTTACTACTTATTCTAGACTTAGTTTACACTTAAATAGTAAAATCCTCACATATATTTCTGGGAGTGTGTATGGATCAACTTACAAGCTATTTTTTTACTTATTTTTTTAACTATCGAGGACTAAACATTTACTGCTTTGCCGAATATTTTTCTTACTACAAAAATTTCCTGTGATTCCCAAAGAAAATTAGATTGAAAAATACCGGATTGAAATTTAATTTTTCATAAAAGTGAAACTGTACAAAATTGTTTAAATTATGATCGTACCCCGTCCTTCAAATGTATTCCTATAGAATCTTATTACCAAGAAATTGAAAATAAAAACCTTCTAACTTTACTAATAGCCCCTAATTTAGGTAGGTAATACATATCAAACATTTGATCATATAGTTGTTGTATGCATTCTACTTTAAATACCATTAAAATTGAGGCCAGAAAAACTGTTTGATAAAAAAAACAATAAAATTTATAAACAATATATTTAGTTTATTTTTTAAAACTATTAAACGGATTCCAATTTATTTTTTGTCAAGTTAATAGTGTAAAAAAACACATATTGAGAAATCTTGTTTGAAAGTAATCTTATATATAAACCTGGGAGTCCATCTCATAGCAAATTAATCTGGATATTATATACAAGATTGTTTTCTAGCCTATAAAACGTGTCAAATTTTACAGTTCTCAATCCCACCGTTTATTATTCTATACTATATTACATAAAACCACACCACGATGTCACGTCGGGTTTGAGCTGTATTACCCACCTAAGCTAGGTGCTACCTGTAGGTCGAGGCGTGTTCTTAAGATAAATAGCGTAAGTAAATATAATGAGAAGTGATGAATTTAAGGAAATACAACGTAGCCTCCCTTAGAGTGATGTTAGTAAATCACATTTTGTAATATATTTATCTTACTAATGCAGCTAGTATAAATCCAGCCCTAGAAAATTGTCTAGTTAACGAACTCTGTTGTTTGATTAGAAATATAACAAACACTCTTTATAGCTATTTAGTTATATATCTAAACACAACATAAGTATAAACTAGCACCACTAAACCTCGTGGTTGAGCAATGAAGGATGTGCAATTTAGGCTAAAAGCCCTTTTATGTTGATTCCCAAGACTAGACGCCTGACCTTCTCCGAGATCCCAAACGCTAACGTAGGTCAAAACGTTCTTTAGGATGATTACCAAGGCTAGACGCCTGACCTCCTCCGAGATCCCAAACGCCAACGTAGGTCAAAGCGTTCTTTAGGATGATTACCAAGGCTAGACGCCTGACCTCCTCCGAGATCCCAAACGCCAACGTAGGTCAAAGCGTTCTTTAGTATGATTCCCAAGGCTAGACGCCTGACCTCCTCCGAGATCCCAAACGCCAACGTAGGTCAAAGCGTTCTTTAGGATGATTCCCAAGGCTAGACGCCTGACCTCCTCCGAGATCCCAAACGCCAACGTAGGTCAAAGCGTTCTTTAGGATGATTCCTAAGGCTAGACGCCTGACCTCCTCCGAGATCCCAAACGCCAACGTAGGTCAAAGCGTTCTTTAGGATGATTACCAAGGCTAGATCAACGTAGGTCAAAGCGTTCTTTAGGATGATTCCCTAGGCTAGACGCCTGACCTCCTCCGAGATCCCAAAGCCAACGTAGGTAAAAGCCCTCTTTAGGATGATTCCCAAGGCTAGACGCCTGACCTCTTACGAGAGCCCAAATAGGACAGCTTAGGTCAAAGCCCTCCTTAGACTGATTTCCTTAGTTTAAGTCTTGACTTCTAGTAGGGTAACCTATGTTAAAGCTCTCTTTGAGAGAGAGAGCTATTCCTAGGTTGTGTCTTAACTCCTTGTCGTGGCTACCAACGCTAATGAAAGTAAGATCCAACTCCTCCCACTGATGGAAGTCTGGCCAAGGTGGAGGGGGGGTTTCTCGGCTATCCGGTGATTAGAAGGACATATGGCAGGCAGAGAGTCGTTGGTTCCCAAAGTCCTCTCTGAGCGCGTCTACGACACAGACATGAACCACAGGAGGTCCTTACAAAAAAAATTCCTTTCAGTTCATAGGCGAATGCTAGTAAGCTAATTCAAAAGATAACCTCAGAATGTTACGTTATATACAAAATAACAACCAGTAAACCAGCATATTAATTTAATCATAATTAAATTGAATTAAACCCACCCTGTTGTCTATATTCTACTGTTACGTTCATAACACTGTCTCAGTCAAGGTTTTTTTGTGTGGGAATTGGCTTAGGTGGACGCCATTAGCTAAGGTAAATGAATCTTCTTAATCAAAGAATATTTTTGCAAATTCAATTTTGTTGGAAATACGTGCAACTAACTACTTTTAACATAAATTCAAAAAAATTACTCATATTGCTAAAACAAAATAGTTTTATTAGGCCTATAAACGTAACCAATTTGCAAATGTATTTTGCTAAGCTATATATATAAAACTTCTTTCATTTACATATTAATATTATGAGAAACAGTCAAGTTTATCCATACATGCTCTTATTCCTATATGTTATTTTAAAATTAGGTTAAAACCAACACATCTTTTTAAAACCATCTACCTTTGTTATTTAACATAAATAGTCATATTAATTCCTTTGTGATTAAAATACTAGAATCCTGAAAAAATGTTTAAAGACTTTTAAATATTCTCAGCATAACTAGCTCTCAAATAGTAAATAAATAATTTGATTAGCTTATACACTTTACATGATATCTGAAAAATTGCTATACATAAGATTATTTTGTGAAAATGTTATACAATTTTTAAATTACTTGGTCATAAAATTGAATATAAAAATGTTATTAAAATTATTTTAAGTCTAATTGGTTTGTTTAATAAATGTATGTAATGTGACTATATCTTACATGTAGGAATTAGGCTATGTAAAAATGTATTTGAAAGAATTTACATGTATATTCTTGATTAATTAATGGTATTTTTTTAAATTAAGTTAAAATCAAACATAATTGTGGCTCATTTATTGTAATAGACGTGATGTGGCCTACTACATACTAATAGAAGGAAAATCCTACAACTCAAAATTTGTTTTAATATCAGATAAATTCAACATTTTCACAAACATTTCTTTATGTCTTCATTTAAAAGTGATACTTATAACGGGATATCAAATGTAAATTATTTTGTTTGGAACCAGAAACAGTTTTTTGCTGTATATTTTTTTAAATAGCCTTATTTATCTAGATTACATATCTATTGCCAAAAATGTTTTAAAATATTTAACTCTAGTTTATAATTTCATAATTCACCTACAGATTTCTGGTTCATAATATTGTTAGAGTTTGTTATTGTATTCTCGTGTTTTGATATACTCACAACATTGTTTTTTCAACATTTAATATTTATATTAGTATAATAATCACAATTTTTACTAATATTATTTGTTTAAATAATTTTATTTCCACGTCTAAAATAATACCCGCTTAGGCAATATGCATATTAGTTACAATAGTGTGCTGGGGATGATAAAGGTAGTATTTAAAGTAAATGCTCCTTAATTTTCGTGAAGATAAAGTGGGAAACATTTTGGGAAAAACCACCCCCATTACACCCAACTGTAATTTGAACCCTGATCTCTCCATCATCGGCAGATCAGTCTATTGCGATAAATAAATACATGATTTAAAATCTGGTACTATTTAGTTAAAACTTTAAATTCTAATTTATATAAGTGTGAGATATTGTTAAATGTTCACTTATCCCATTGTTGCACATTCTTGTAACTGGTTGTAACTCAATTCTGTCCCGCCACCTACGAGTTGATAATAAATCCAATCAAGAGTCTGGCGTGGCTCCAAGCCCACGATACCATTCTGTTACCATAATAATGGCCATGTAACGGGTGGTTTTACAAATTCTACTATAATACAATAAACCACAAATAGGAGCATGAAACATTAAACAATATGTTCCTTTTTTTTATGAATGAATATTATTGTAATTCTTTACTTACATTTTTTTTTACTATAATAAGAACAACGGAAAGCTGAGATAAGGAACGTGATATTTATATATTTAAATTGTATTTGACAAAATCTATGCCTAGAATGTTCTCAGAAATGGACATTTGGATCATATTTTATAAAACACAAACATATTTTTGGTAAACACTAATAGCATTTTATTTTAGTACTTGTGTTATTTTATAGGTATTCTTTATATATATAAAGTGGCAGCTGCAGATCACATGAGATGACGTATGAATAAGTAAAAGTAGATATATTAACTTGTTGTAGCCGTAAAATGTGTCCATTCCGCATATTTATAATCTAATAGGGTATGTTTAGATAACATTTTGATATTTTTCATAAGTAAATTGATATAATATTATTCAAGAATTTATAATTCAGGATAAAATATTTTATATAAAATTGATAGTATTAAGTAAATTGGTATTTATCATTTAAAAAACATTAAGATATTGAATTTTTTTTAACAAGATTATAACAAATATTTAAGAAACTTTAGGTATACCACAATAAATAATATATAGGTCTTTTTGTATATAAAGTATAGCAGGATATGTATATAGTTAATATAGGCCTACAGTAGATGAAATAAAGAATAGAAAGACATTTACCTGAACATGAAATGGTATGTGTCCTACGTCATAATTTGATATTTATAACTATTATATTTTGTTGCGATCCTTTCTTTAGAACTTATTTTTGGCCGTTAAATTATTAAAGTATAGGGTAGTTACTGAAGGATTAGACTTTTATTGCGTTGTGAATTCATTGATATTTAATATATCGTAAATTAGGCCTTACACCATTGATATCATGAATTAGGATCGGTATATTTAACACACTACACTTGATTAAGTAAATTATAATTGGAGTGCAACTTGAATGCTTAACAAAATAATATTAGAACTATATTATAAATAAAGTCCTAGCACAATTATTTCCCCCATGCGTCACAAGGTTCACCCGAGTCTTACCGGATTTATTTTAACAAGAGTGTCAGGTTTTCTCTGTCCAACCCTACTTAATACCTCAGTTGTACCGCTATTTACTCGTCATTACCTTCCTGCCTTTCTTCACCTTGGTTGAATTTTCACCAATGGGAACGTGGCAAATTCAAACTAAGAATAAGGTAATCGAAGCTTTTTTGTTTCTACTTCCTGACGGTTAGGCAACCGACTCAGTTTCATCATCTTGTTGCCACCCCCCCCCCCTCCTTTCCATCCCTAAAAAAGAAACAAATCCACTGTCGTTCTCTATATATTAAAATATTACAGATAACACGTCTTTCTCAATTTTACGCTTTTTGCTTTCCCATTTTTCTAATCACCTTCTCGGTATTTGAATTGTAATTTGGTGAGTTCTGTTTCATGAAGTCTTGAGGATGATGCCGACGAGTATCGAACCTAGAAACCAATTGACAATAACAGGCCACTTAGCTACCATAATCAAGGAAAAAGAGGTCGTAAACAGCTTAAGAATATAATTATTTTTTTAACATAACTTTATTACCTTTCTCTTCAACGCAAACTGTCCATCTTCATCCAAATTTTGAGTTATAAATATATAATTGTGTATATCATTTAGTTCAATGTTAATTTTTATTTGACTATGATTATCTAAAATCCTTATAAAATCAAACCGGTATGTATTATTTAATATTGTTTGGACGAATTAATGACCTATAGAGAATTTAAATTAATTTAAAATATCTCCCGTCTGTATTGTAACAAATATTAGCCAGAAATAAGAACGATCAATGTGAAAAAACAAAATTCTTTTGAAAAATCTATTTTTAAATAAATTTTTAGTGTAGGCCTACTCTGGGCAAAAATTGAATATAGTTTTCCTTAAAAATCTACCTAATAAATATAATATATTTTAGAGTATAGATGTATATGCACAGCGTTAAAATGTATTGTTAATTAATTTCGTTTAACTAAAATCCTTACTAACATTAAAAATATTTTTAAAAAATTATTCGGTCACTTTTTACCATCAATATATTAGTGGACCACCTTATGAACACTTCGTATCTGTGTGTCATATTTTTTAATTTTAATGAAGGATGGCAGGAAGTTAGCAAAACACGGTCACTGTTGCCATTAAATGAAACGCGTTTTTAAAAAAAACTATTCCGATGATTTTAGAACAGATTATCGCCTTAAAAATCAATTTCACTAGTTAAAAAATAAACATAGCTGTGAGTTGTGTTTCAGATTAAAAGAAATTATGTGTACTTGGTAAAAATTATTTAAGGTTTGTAGTATTATCTTATTTTACCTACCGAAAAGTCATTATTTTTCCAATTTATTTTGAGTAAAATAAGTCATGCTATTAAAATTGTTTATTAGTATTAAAATAAACGTGATATGTGTGTAGTTTTATAAATACAAAACGTTAACGTTTATGTGAAATCCAAACAAAATCTCTAGATTTGAGTGCCTTCTGCATTATATATAATGTCCATGTTTTTTTTAAATCGCTCCACCCGAACTCAGCTTGACGTTGTTCTTGGTTCCCCGCTAGACCGTGACGCCATTTTGTTTTTCTGGTGCTAGATCCTGACTCAGGAGGATTGGAACGTGGTCCTTTTTAACGGTATGCACAAGACGAGTCACTGGGCAGCCCTCTATTTTGTGGCCCTCATGACTTTCGGGAACTACGTGCTCTTCAACTTACTGGTCGCCATCTTGGTTGAGGGCTTCTCTGCAGAGGTAAGGCTACAGCAGTGTTTCCTAAACTTTCCTCAGGCGAGTACCCCATTTTGGGTCCATGGAACAACGTAACCCATCATTAATAAAAAGGAAAAATAAAATTATTTGCTATGTTGAAAAATTATAAACGGTTATTCTAAAATGTAATCAAGCTTTAGTGGTAAGCTAAACAAAACTGTGGTGGTAGTAGTAGGTCCAAGTTGGCCATAGCATCTGCTATCAACATTTATCCTCCCTCACCCTATACACTGTGCTCCCTATTTACCCCCACCCTGTGCTCTTTATCCCCTCCTTCTTATCAATACATTCACCCCTGAATACTCTATTTCAGGCCTGTACTACTGGTGGTTCGTGGGCCGCATGCGTCTCACGATGCATTAGAAACTTTAAGGAACGATATAACGTTATACAGGAGTTCCTTAAACATGATCAGACCAAAATTGTGTAGAATGTATAATATTTATTATTTTCTGTGCTTTAATGTATATCAATTATTATTAATATTAATAAGGTGACCTAGTGGTCTAGGGGTAAGGTGTCAGACTTCTGTGCTGGGATCCGGGGTTCAATTCTTGGTCCCAGCACAGATTTATCTGATGGCCAAACCCTTCCTTCACCTCTGACCAGACGTGTATTAATCACATCTTGGGAATGTGTGGAATGCCAGGCCTCCACCGTGGTTCGGATCCTACGTTAGAACTGTAGGTCCTCCATTTCATCTCACAATCACATTAGCGTAAGTGCGTATAGCTTTAACGAGTAGTAAGACGTGGTGCTAATAATAATAATAATAATAATGATTACACTTTCTACTAATTCAGACTTCCTTATCCTTAACACTCTAGTGTAATTATCTCATGCACGTTCAACGTTCAACCCAAATGAGTAATAAGACGTAGTGACAAACAAAAATAATATGTAGCCGCATTTTCTTGTAAGAAAAGCTGTAAAACATTCTGTAAATATCAATTTAGTAGACCCACTTGAGATTTAACCCCTGAACTCTCTGTCACCAAAAAACCAGACGAGATGGACACATTTGTATGCGTGCCCATTGGTACAGCCTAGGTGTACTAAAGGAGTTGATTTCGAATGGTTTATACTCTCCCTCCCCGCAAATGATGGTACACTTCCTCTAAATTGTACCATTACCATGCTTGTGCTATTATCTTAATTAAGTTAATGTGCACAACCCACTTCAGTGGCCAAACAGTCTGTTAGTGTTAGGATGGCCTGCTGAGGACGGGGAGATCGGGGTTCAAGTCCCAGTTGGGTCTACAAAGGGTGATTTGTGATTTTTTCCTTAACGTTTTTCCACTATTCTTACGCGCAAATGTGGGTAGATTACCTATAAAATACTTCCTCTCTCATCCCCACCACGTTAGAGTAATTATCAAATAAGCGTATAACCTGAACAGGTTGCAAGATGCGGTGATAAAAGAAAATGCGTACAGATCAGATGGGTAGTAAGCCGTGGTATAGCAAATAATAACACACACAAAACTGTTGTCAATTTTAACAATTTCAAACGTGTCGAATTTGGAATACATAATATAAAAGTAAATATAGCTTTAATATACAATATAAATACTATTAAAATATTCTGAAACCCACCAGGAAGTTGCTGTTAACTAGAAGGCATCTTATATGAATGCTCAAAAACATTTTACAATCCAATCTTCATAGGTAGGAACTTTTATTTTTTTAAAAAACAGTATTATTTTGTATATATTGAAAATATATATCAAAAGTGACAGCTGAGGATCACATTACTTGGCGTATGGCTACGTGAAAGTACTTATCCAGCTTTCAGATAAGGTATTTTTCTAATAAAATTAGACTTTAGTTTATTTTCCAACTCAGGGTAGACCAATAAATTGTAACTATTTTGTGTTCCAGCGAAACGAACGTCGGGAAAGAGAACAAAGAGAGCTTGCGAAACAGCACAGTAAGTGCGATTACAGCGACAACATGTCTAGCCTGGACGGTTCCAGAACTAGCTCCAGCTCGGATACTGACAGCTGCCACACCAGGCACCAGGTGAGAATATGTAAACTAGGTTTCATAGGAATACCGCTATTTTTAACACGGGAAACTCATGTTGTCCCAATTGCAAGGAAAAAATTATAATTTGCATTCGTGTTGACATTCTTAGTCCATTTAAATAATAATGACCCGCCTCGGTGGCGTAGTTGGCTAACGCGCTAGTTTCGTGTTGAGCTAAACTGCCGAGGACGGGGAGATCGAGGTTCGAATATCTGTCAGGTGAAGTAGAGAGTGGGTTTTTCCTGAATGGTTTTCCACTCTCCCTCCATGCAAGTGCAGGTTATCTTCCTCTAAATTTAACCTTCCCAATTTCTAATCCATTAGCGTAATTAATACTTAAGCGTATAAACCGAAAGGTTAGTAAAACGTGGTGCTAAATAAAAAAGGTAAAAAATTAATTATTTGAAGAGAAATAAAATAGTAAACATTAAAGAAGTTTTATTATGAGATTTTTTATATCTTTTGATATTAAATTTATAATTAATGACCGCCTCTGGTGTCTATTGGTCAGATCTAGAGATACCGTGTTGTATCCCTAGCGCTTCCAGATTTTATGTATAGTTCATAAACAACTCATGTCTGATGAATCTAGGAACACAAGAACAAGTGGCGAAGTGCGGAGGAACTGAGGAAGACAAACAATGGACACCGGGAAAAAGAAAACATTTGGAAACAGAAACATCACTTGAAAGAAGACTACGAGCCAAAATGCAACATTCAGAAAGGTAGCTGAATAGAATAGAATATCCTTTAAACTATCAAATGGCATCTAGAGACGGTAATCGACTTAGAGACCTTTGGCTTAGTAAGCCAATGCTCTTTCCACAGAAATATCCAGGAGCCGTCTCGTGTCTATGGTCATTATTCACTCATATTTTTATTAGAATATTAACTCAATGCTCGATTTAGATTGTGTAAGTTACCTATTGTAATATCAGACAGAAAGTGTAGAGGTTTAGTGAGGTGTCCTTACCAGTTTTAAAATAAAGAGCCTTTATGGTAAATACTAACTTTTTTTTTTGCCAGCAACACTTAAACATTTTACTACCCTAGTGAACCGTTACAGAGAAGGCTGAAGATTTTCCCACTAAAATAGATATAAAACATTGTTATGTGGAAAGTTATGTATAATGAGGCCTCATTCAATTTTCTATTTAAAGGTCTACTCGTCAAATGCTATCAATTTTCTAATCAAAACGTACTGTAGTTATTTTTATTCAAAGAGAAATATTGTGTTAACTTCAACATGTACATTATATTAAGTATTAACTTTCACTGTTTCTTACAATATCATTTTTAACTCTAATTTTGTTAATGAATAAAATATATTTAATTTAACTAATTTTGTTTTCTGCCCCCATATTCCAAAAATTGTGTTGATATTATTACCCGAAAGTCCGGACTACCGAGGTACGGTCTAACGGGGTTTTACTCAATATAATATCAAAAGCCTCATATCGCATGACTTGACCTGTGAATACTATAAAGTAGATTTAGATAACTTTTTGTAGCAGTCAGATAAGGCTCTTCTTATAATGAAACTGTCCTACCCACTGCTCCATTCTTGTAACCCATGCCGTGTTTTGTGTCGTCAGAGAGTATGTTGAGCAGCCAGACCCCCATCATCACCCACACCGCGGCTACGCCCCAGGACTCTCCTAACACCACCTTGGACCCTGGAATGAGAGACTTCAACAACAAGCTGTCTCCAGCCATCGCTCTTTACTCCAGCTCCTTGTCCATAGACTCCATAGACAGGTCCACGGTATGAATTCTTTCTGAACGACACCAATTATTAAATTTATACGACCAGCCTCTTGACCCAGTGGTCTGCACCCCTGATTACTCATCTATAGATGCCTGGTTCAATTCCCGGTGGTATTATGGATAATTATCCAGAGGTGTTAAAATCTAGCTGTCGTAAAACCACCTTGTGTTTTTCACAACGACATAATTCTATGATTATAGTACTATAGTACCGAAACATGTAGGAATGAAGTAATTCAAACTTTTTCCAGTGCTGGATGTTAAAAAGGGAGTACTGGGACACAAACACAGATACGACTTAGATCATTCTACAATACATAAATACTTCAACTAATTTTCTAATCAGTAGCAGATGTTAGCTTAATTTGTATTCTTTAAGTTCAAAACAAAAATGGACTTAAGAACATTGTTCATATCACGTTATATTATATATTATTTTTTTATTAATATTTGAATGTGTCAACTTATGTTTTAAGACTATTCAGCAACTAATTTAAGCATTATATTTTAGTTGATGATGCATTCTAATTATATCTAACTGTTCATACCATACACAATGTATCTCCATGTAAATTTTATTTAAATTGTATTGTACATTTTAGTGCTTGTCAATTTCACATATTATATCAACCACTTTGTTAAACTGCTTGACTTATAAATCAATTCTATAATTTCCTAGATGAACTTATCTTAAGTTTCATTAATTTTACTGATTCTCCTTTATGGCATAGGGAAACATGGGGTCTTACCTTACATGACAATAAGAAACTTATGTTGGATGAAAACAAGGTGCTTAAAAAGATAATTGGTAAAAAAAAAGGATGAGGATACTGTGAACGGGGAGGTTACATAATGATGAATTATATACCCTGTACTCATAACCAGATATTTTTAGGGTACTTAAATCTCTCAGGTTATTTTGGGCAGGAAAAGACGAGAAAGAAGTTAGAACCGCGTTCAATTTATTGACTTACGAATCTAATGAGAAAATACTATTGGTAAGACCTAGATGCGGATGAGAGGATAGCATTAAAATGGACCTGAAAGAGTTAGGGAGTAATGAGGTAAACTTAATAAAACTGTATAGGGATAGGGTGTAATGAGTGATTTGGATAGAAATATTTAAAGATAAGTAGAGAGTGAAATAAGATAAACTGGATAGAACTATATAATGATAGGGATTGGGTGTGTTGAGGTGGATTGGATAGAACTAGTTAAAGATAGGTATAGGTTTTAAGGTAAACTGTATAGAACTATCTCAAGATAAGGATATGGGTGTACTTTTTATGTACTGCATTGAACTTACTATATCCCAATGCCATAGATTAACTAAGTAATTATGATTTCATGAATGATATCAGCGTGATAATGAATGATTATTCCTTTCCTTCAATCAGAAATATAATAATATACAGAGACTTTATTATTATTTAGTAAAACAAAGTTGCAATATAATGGTCAGCAGTCTCCCGCATCGGTGGACACATGGTATAAAAGTAAGGCTCATTCAGTTTCTTTTGCTGGTACTTGTTAGATCAGGATCTTAAGACCGACTAGGTTTACTGAAGGTTTTTTTCTTAAATGGTTTCCCAATCTTCCTCCATTCAAATGTGGGGTCATTTTATTTAAATTATACAGTTTTAATTCTTATATCATTAGTGTAAATATTTACACAGCTTGGATGAATATTAAGACTTGGGATACGGAATATTAATTATATACTCATTATTTATTTTATTTTTTAGCAGAGCGTCTAACTACCCGTTCTGGTTAAAGGCATGTACTAATTCGTTAATTAGTTAAATATATAAATGGTTGAATTTAGAGGAATCTTACATTCGTTTGCGTGGAAAAACATTCAGGAAAAAAATTCTCAGTACACACAACTGATATTCGAGCCCCAATCTCCGCATCATCGGCTGTTTAGTATACTACGAGAAATAAAAAGACGCCTCACAGCATTTGACCACCGAAGTGGGGTTCTACTCTTTCAATAATGATGTCTTTCCATCCGATTACCATTTGGGGTGACATCATTTAATTATATTGATAGACAGAGCGTTTAAATTAAATAGCTCCAGTATCGTGTCGTGAGGTATTGCCAGGGTAAGCAGTGCTTGTTTAATGTTTTCCAAATCTAGGCCCCCATTTGACTAATAATATGTAGGGTCTGCTCTTCATGGGAATGTAAGTTAGTTGATAAGTGAACAATGAGTGTTCTACAGAGTGATATTAATGTATCACTCTGTTTTGGGTGAACTGGCGGTCCAGGGGTAAGGTGTCAGACTTCTATGATGGCGGCCGGGGTTCAATCCTCGGTCCCGGCAAAGATTTATCTGATTACCAAACCCTTTCTTCACCTCTGACAAGACATCTTGTGAATGTGAAGAATGCCAGGCCTCCGCCGTGGTTCGGATTCCACGTTAAACAGTAGGTCCTTCATTTCATCTCACAGTCAGCCTACCATTACACATTAGCGTAAGCGCGTATAACCCGAACGGGTAGTAAGACGCGGTGCTAATAATAATAATAATAATAATAATAATAATAATAATAATAACAACTATGTTTATCTGGGCTCAACACTCCACGCCACTTCACTGAATATTTCCCCTCTCCGTGATGTCCTTTCCCCAGTGCGGTATATTTCCTGTATACCAGTACCGGCTATTATGAACGTAGATGTGAGAGTTTATATTATATATTTCAGTCTTCTCAGAGCAGTATACCTGGCCTGCTCAAGCCACCAAACAACAAGTTCAACAACCTCAGTCCAAACTCCTCTGGTCGCCGGGTCAGTCTTGTTACTGTCGTCAATCAGTCGGCCGTTCGAAGAGATCCCGCTCCAAGGTAGGTCCGCCAGACATTCTCAGATACTTCAGTGTCTCAGAACGCCACCCAAAACTGATTGCTGAGTTATCTTACCGTTCTAAATCTAATAAATAAAGAAAATATATCATTCAAGAGGTTCTTTACTTCTTCTATTATTTTTGGCTAAAGTCAATCAAATATTGCTCCAGTAGAAACATATAATTTGATTTTCTTTACACGGTAATACCAAAAGTTGTTGAATATCTTTCATGAGCACAGTGGCATTATATGAGAAACCTTTCAAATGAAGAGAAAAAGTTGTCATTAAATCCCAGTACAACCTTGACAAATATTCAACAAATATTGAAGTCACATGTGAAGCAAATTAAACTATATGTTTACACTGGATCAATATTTGATTTATTTTGATTAAAAAAATTGCAATAATACTGCTCTTATCTCGTGTTTCCTACACTCCCACCATAAATATATACAATGATCTGTCTACAGGGACTTGTCCTTCTACCCATTAATGGGGCCCTCCAGTCACTTCTTGGAGCCACCAACCATCACAATCCTTCATCGTATATAAATATATATTATAATTAATTTATATTCAAGATATATTTATATTGAAAATAAACCTATCAACTGTAAAGTCGCATTGAATTGTTTTTCCAGCACCCCTCGAATACAGCGAGTATGTTCCTGGAAAATATCCCGTCCATCCCTCAAAAGAAAGTCACGGGGTCGGTCTGGGTCCGAACCCGAGGACTCCGACCAAGTGCTCAATAATGGCCTCAATAATAACGTCCTGTAAGTAATGCGCCACTTTTATTGGTTGTTTATATGTTTTTTACCAATTTCATAGGACTGTCTGTTGCTCTAAGTGTCAGATATTTCGCTACTGTTAAGAGAGTTCTTCCTCTCATAATGGGTTTTATAATACTTCCTTCAGACTGTGAGGGAAAATATAATTCCTTTTAAATTCACCCTTCTCTTCCTTTTACTGTAGATTAAATAGTAACTTTTATACAGCATTGGAACCAACCCATACCACATGGATATAAAATATATAAAGTAAAAAAAAAGTCAGAATGAGGTTTATATGTTTCATGAAATTTTCTTTCGATCTAAGGTTTAGATATATACTATAATAATTTATTTGGATTTGAGGTTGAAATTTTTCATTAAATTTTCCTTTGGATCTAAGGCTTAACTCTATCCTATACTATTATATTTGGATTTGAGGTTTAAATTTCCCCCTAGTTATTCACGTTAGATATAAATCCAATCAATACCAGATTTAACATTAACGTCAAGATTGCAATCAATGTAAAATTAAAAACAGACACACCCAAAAGTACTCCTCGATATGTAGAGTTTCAGCTTTATAGATTTTCTGGTTTAGGAACTATAGAGTTAAAATATATAAAAACAATTGATTCATTTATATATTCAACTAATTCAATGGGAGACCTGGTGATCTAGGGGTAAGGTGTCAGACTTCTGTGCTGGCGGCCGGGGTTCAATCCTCTGTCCCGGCACAAATTTATCTGATTAACAAACCCTTCCTTCACCTCTGACAAGACCTCTTGTGAATGTGAGGAATGCCAGGTCTCCACCGTGGTTCGGATTCCACTTTAAACTGTAGGTCCTTCATTTCATCTCACAATCACCCTACCATTACACATTAGCGTAAGTGCGTATAACCCGAACGGGTAGTAAGACGCGGTGCTAATAATAATAATAATAATAATAATAATAATAATAATAATAATAATAAACTAATTCAAAGTTTTCAATATACCATTTACAATTATATAATTGTTTAGTTCTTTAAAAATATCTCTTTTCACTTGTTAAGGCGATTGGCCCTTTTCATTTGGCGTGGAAATGCAGAACCATGGGAAAAATTGTCTTAAATTTTTTTTATTGTTTTGCAATTTTCTTTTCGGAAACAGTTTGTTTAAGAATAGAAGCATGTTGATTAAGTTCTACCTTTTATATATATACCTCCTTAACAATTTTAACAGTGATAAAATATCGATAAAATTGACTTTTTTCAATAGAACACTGCCGGCTTCATAACAAAATGCAAGAAAATGTAACAATTAATAAACATCGGCACATTATCTTAGAAGAGTTGTTGAAAATATTAACATGAAAATTTCACTTGTTCTCGAAAAAATTGTTATTTTCAAATCTAAGATTTATCCGCAAGACCTGTCCGGTAGCTAGCGCCATCTATGGTTTCCGTGATCCATCTGTTCTTGTTGGCGCGGAAAGATACTTTGGTCGGTTGTGAAGCCACGCCACGTCTTTCATCCTCCCGCCTACCATCTCACAAAATAGATTTTAGACTTTCACTCGACAGGGCCAAGGGCCTTAATGTAAGTTATATATATAAAACTTACATATATATATATAACTAACTTACATATATGTATATATATAACTTACATATATATATATAACTTACATATATATAACTAACTTACATATATATAACTAACATACATTAAGGTCCTTAGCCCTGTCGAGGGAAAGTCTAAAATCTATTTTATATATATATATAAAATCTATTATATATATAATCTATTTTATATATATATATATATATAGTATCAGAGATAGCTATGCTATCCTCAAACATACCTATAAAAGGTAATACAGTCTTAATCGTGAGATTATCGACCAATAAGGACAGGACAGGACAGAGGTGCGGGTAAGAGGGAAGAACATGACATGTGATGTTGAACCGAACTGTTGACGGACAAGAACTCCATCTTCTAGTGCATCGGTATTTTTTTGTTGTTGCACCAGCACATAGTCACTTAGAGTAGCAGACTCGGTTAGATTGTCCGTGATTCAGGAACACAGAGAAGTCCTTCAAATGGTGTTTCGTATCGTGTATTCCAAATGTTACAACTGGACAAGCGGTAATGTCTGCGTCTTGAATAAAATCTATCGTTAACCACTCGATTCCTTGACCTAGGAACTTGTCAGGAAAAAGCATGAAACACGTAACGCAACTTACTAAAAGTGTAAACCAAAAAACCCGATGGGAAAAATAATAATAAGTATATAATTAATTATATGGGATATAAATATGTACCTGGGATTATTTCAAATTAAAACATACACTCCTGAGTAATCAGCTCCATAAATAATTGAATCACTACCTATTAGTTTGCGTTTGTTAAATCAGATAACTAGCATCCTAATGACCCACTTCGGTAGTCTTATTGTCTAAGGCAGGAGTCGGCAACCTTTTAAAAGTGTTGTAATGAAGTACTATTTAAAATACGGGCAGCATGCCAACCAACCTAATCCCACCCAAATCATTCAAATTGTTATTAACTGGTACAACTATTAAAACAAATTTAAGTTGATCTTATAAAATGTAAATGTAACAACATTTTTTTAATACGAATACATTAAATAACCACTGTTTCTTGAATACTTAATATTTTAATATAAATCAGAATAAATACAAACGTTATTAAGGGGCTTTGGAAAATTTAAGTTCTGAAGACATTCTTTCGGAATTTTGGAACCAATTGAATCATTGAAACATAAAACACGATTTTATTAAAATTATTAATCACATCATTGATTTTAACTTATTATAAAAGTTTTATATTATTTTTATTCAAATCGCTCAACGAGCCATTGGAAATTGTTCCACATGCCACTCTTGGCACGCGTGCTGTAGGTTGCTGACCCCTGTTCTAATGCATGACTCTAGTAATAGATTGGTCTGCCGATGACGAGGAGATTGGGGCTTTTATTTCAGTATGGTGAACTGAGAAAGTTTTTACCTGAATGGTTTCTCCCCTCTACCTCCACGAAAATATAGGTATACCTCCTCTAAAACCAACATTCTTCATTTCTGTAACACTAGCGTAATTAGTACATATCCGTATAACCCGAATGGGTAGTGAGACGTGGTGCTAAAAAAAAAGTGTAATGTTTCGTTAAAGTCCCCTTAGCTCGTTTGGGTAATGGTACGACCCACTTAAAACTGTATCTAGGACAGTCAGCACCAAGTTAAGCATAGTTGGTGTCCTGTCTGCAGACACTGTGGCGACCACTCCCACTGCAACGGCGGCCTGCTCGGGACGATCCGCAACGACACCCAGGGGCCACCCAACAACAACAACCTGCGTGGGATCTACCAGACCCGTCTCAGCCCCCAGAACTCCGTCAGGGGTCAGGACGCTCAAGGTTACTGGGCCGGAGGAACCCACAACTCGCAGCACAATCCCCTCAGCCCCCAGAACTCCGTCAGGGGTCAGGACGCTCAAGGCTACTGGGCCGGAGGAACCCACAACTCGCAGCAGTATCCCCTCAGCCCCCAGAACTCCGTCAGGGGTCAGGACGCTCAAGGTTACTGGGCCGGAGGAACCAACAACTCTCAGCACAAGCCCCTCACCCCACAGAACTCTATATCTTCCTACCATGGTAGTCTGCTCAATGGAGGTAGTGTCCGGTCCTCCTCCGTTCAGTATGACGACAGTGCCAAGCCCATAAACAACCTAGCGGCTAGAGGTGAGCTACCTGTGTTCTTCTACAGAGTTTTTGAAAACCCAACGCCTAAACTGCACTTATGGTTTGTTTGAATTAGAAGTAATCTAAAACTCCATATACCTATATCCGGCAAGCTATGCTAATACAATTAAATTGTGTTCGAAGTTTCGACGTACAATTCTGGGAGAGCAAAGTGGTGCAAGCATGCGTGTACAACAAGTTTCATAGGAGCTAGGCACGGCACTGCACAAGTAATAATGGCAAGCACTTTCTGGGATCTAGGACCGTTAAAGATGATCCTCAGAAAGTATTCCCATTTCTAGATGGACTGATGTGCTGTTAACTATTAATCATTGTGGTAGGTTACGATTTGGTGATACAAGATATCGAGGTGTGCAGTGCCGCTTGCCTAGCTTCTATGCAACCTGTTGAACAAGCATGCTTACACAGCTTTGCTCTCCCGGAACTGTACGCCGAAGCTTTGAACACAATTTAAAGGTATTAGCATAGTTTGTCGGATATAATGTTATGGGGTTTTGTATTAAATTTGTTTCAAACAAACTATATGTGCTGTTTGGGCGTTGAATTTCCAAACACCCGTTAAAGTGGCCATGTGCTCAACACAGATGACATCAATTCATGTTTTATCCACAACAAAAAACAGTTCGGTGTCTAGCAACAACATCGTATGTGGAGATAAGCTATTTATCCACAGATCTTGTCCATATTTCAGACGTCACTGAGACGTCACCGCTGCCTCGGGTGAAGCAGATCCACGACGATCCTGATAGCACCCCACTCCAAGGTCCTTGTCTGGCATCCACCGTCGTCAACCTGGCATCGCCGACGCCCGTCCAAGGGGAGATCCCTTGTCCTCCGCCGGGTACCATCAAGAAGATCTTCATGTTCTTCGAACCAAGGGGGTGTCTCAAGGAGAGGGAGGATTACTCCCTCTACGTCTTCCCCTCCAACAATGGGTAAAAAAAACCTTGCGTTTAAAAACTATTCCAGGATCATGTAAATTCCGTTTACCCTGAATGGTGGAAGGCTTATAATGATGGATTACTCAAGAGAGTGTCTTATAAGATAACGCTATAATCGACAGAACAAAGCAAGGTTTTGTTTTAACTTGTGTATTTGGAGAATGTTCTGCGATAACTATCGAATGCGTGGATCAATTTAAATGAAATTTAGTAGGGTCATTTTTTTAACATAATATCGGTCAAACAAAGAATGTAAATGTTTTTTTTTATTGTCTTATCTGCGTCAATAATGTGGCTGCACAAAAGATTTCTCGTTTAATAGCTCATCTTGAGTGATATAACATTTAAATTCCAAGCTATCAATTAAATACCTAAGGCTATTTTTTTTATTAACATTTGTTATGAGACTGACATTTTGAACCGCGTGGACAACGGCTATTCTCAATTAATATAATGTACTATTTAACATAGTATTAATTTTTTTCTTTGTAACTTAATCAACAAGTAAAATTAGTAAGTTTAAATTTTTTACAACAATTACTGTTTTCATTCTATGCCCTGGAATAGTGTTTTTATTCTAACCATATATTTTCCATGATTGCCTTGCTAGACCTTCCGTAGCTATTTATGTCCTATAATCTAACTTAAGACTAGAACAGACACAACATCCACCTCCTGACCGTTAATTCATCACTGTGAAAGGGTAAGCCTACATTTCACCAATGATAAAATTTTCGGCTAGGCCGGAAATCAAACCCGGGACTCTTAGCTCAGAAAACAGATACGATATCGACTGAGCTAAGGCATCGTTCATATACAAGTATAAAGTATAGGATATATTTAAACTTTAAATCCAATTATTGAGTAGACGATAATAACATGGAGAGATTGAGGTTTATTTTTCACAGAAATACTAGATTAATCCGTCAAAGTAAGACTATCACATTTCAGGGCAAGAGGTAGTGTTCGTTTTGTTAATATAAAAAAGAGTGAAGCTTAGTGATATTCCTGTAGGAAGAACCTTTATTGTACATGACCGACAGATAAAGTTCTTCTCATTATAATTCTACCAATTCGCACCCCTAGCACTACGATTCAGAGTAGTTCAAGATTAGGGTGCTCTATTCTCACCAAGTCACTTTTCGACAATATATTTCAATAAAAATGAGTTTACCTGTGGCCCGCTTCGGTGGTCCATGGTCTAACTCTCTACTCCCGTGTCAGACTAGATTGGCGATGATGGGGAGATCGAGTTTCGAATTTCGGTCGGGTGTGCTGAGGGTCAATTTTCAAAAACTGTATTTCATGCCTCCTCTGAGCAAATCCGGGTACACTTCATCTTAGTACTTAAAAAAACACTAGAGTAATAAGTACACAAACGTATAGCTGGAACAGGTAGTAAGACAAGGTGCTAAAAAAATAAGTTTAACTGTGAAAGTTTCTACTAAAATCCACACATAAGTTCATATTTTCTGAAAGAGAAGACCAAGATCTATAAATACAAAATCCTGTGTCGATTGAACGAGAAAGAGGTTTGCCTTTTGCAGTTGACCATTGATCGGTATGGTGTTTGAATGTATCTAAATAATCAATAAGTCAAAAATTGCAATAAATTTAGTCAAATAAATTTTGATTCGCATCGTTTATTACAAAGGTTACCAAAATGAAAGTACCCGAGGGTCACAATTGAATCCACGATTATAGTCTAGCATCAGCTAATTTTGATCAAGTTATGCAAACATAAAAATAGAGGTTTGATTGTTAGTTAAATAAGAAGTCATAATTTAAATCGTTTAGTTACGTACCAAATGAATGTTCCGACTAAAATATAAGCTTTAATCCATCAGTATAATACAGCAAATGTGAAGAATAAAATAAACATCAACATCATTTGGAGCATTTTATGGATTTTTCCCCACGCAAGACAAAACTTTTCGTATATCTTCTATAAAGACATATTTTACCACAGTAGATAACTTTTCCAAGAAATTTTGTGGGCTGCAGGCCAATAGTTGGTAGCCCCTGGTCTATTATATGAATATTTCCCTATTGAAATGCACCCTAATTGCAATTTTGGTTTTGTGAAATATTTATTTCACTTGAAGCACTCAACGTTCACAGATTATATCAGCACGCAACTTTTTTTCTATAACTGTCACAATATCAACAACCACAAATAATGAAGTTGTAATACTGGTGGAGTCTAAAATAATTTAGTTTCGAATCGCTGGTAAAGCAGGTATAAAGGATTCATAGTTTTCTAATCGTGGATCTAGGTGCTCGCTAAACGACTTCTAATAATCACCTTTAAAAAACAGTAATCAGAATAGTACATTCTAATTTTACTTACTTCCATTACTGTTTCCAGTCTGTGGCCTGGGTCAGTTTTTTATTCAAGCCATATATTTTCCACTAACGGCTTGCTAGTCCTGTCGTAGCTTCATATAACTTAACATAAACTAGGACAAGCACAACATCCAGTCCCCAGCCGTTAATTATTTACTATAAAAGGGTAAACTCACATTTCACCAATAATAAACTTTTCATTCATGCCGGGAATCGAAACCAGTACCCTCAGCTCATTAGACAGACACGCTACCAACTGAGATGAGATGTCAGCTTGAGAATACTAGTAATATTAAACATTTAATATTAAGATGAAAAGTAAAACTTATTCTGGTCAAAGTAAAATATTTTTTATTATTATTGATTCGTTGAAACTAAATATATGAATTGCTTATCCTAAGGAGTAAGTATTTGTGGTAAATACACCAGTATTCGCTTGGATAGTGGATTGTAAAATCCTAGTTTTAAATCAAATGTGGTTTGACTTCTATCAGCTCACCCGATTGAGATTTAAATTCCCCGTAGACAGTAACCCACTCTATCACGAACTTTATGCGGTGTGGCCTCCGATATGGATAAGCGGATGAAAGAGAATGGGTGTCTAAAGGTAGAGTAGGGAGGGAGGGGGGGATAGAGTATCTTTTTGATCACGTGTACTTGTTCCGCTCGGAGGTTAGGATTGCAGACAACTTATTATCAAGTTTATCAATACTGTTGTAGACCTGTTGCGTTGACTTGGCTCCAAGCCAGGACACGGTAGTCTGGTCGAACAACGATCTAAGACAGCTTCCTGGATATCATATCTACCTGTTGCATGTACACGGATAGAAGACAGAGAAGGATGATGGGTGCACATTTATCTATATTATATGTGGTCCCTAAAGCACGAGCCACGGGCTGTAGGTTGCCACAGTAAAGAATTTGCCCCAAAATATAATTATCTATTATTTCTACCCCACTTCTTAATAATTCGACACATGATATGGTATATATGTGTAACACTTTTTATTATCGATCCAGTCTATATTCATATTTACACTAATATGTTAAGAAAGGATAAGAAAGGCATTATTGAGGGGGAAAGTTCCCGAATTTTTAAGTAAAACCACCCTCAGATCACTTTGTTTGTATTTATCATATATATCTATGTGACCGGTGAACCAGATTAGTCAAATCTTACGCCTTTGTTAGCGTGACCATTGGAGCATCCGATTCTCAGATAAACGAGTTAAAAAAATTATGTCTAAATGCATAGTTGATTGCAGACTTTAGTTTGGTAGTGCAGGAAACGTGAGCGAAGGACTGTATTTTTGCAGTTTTTATAACAAAATATTGTTTTGGCCAAAATAAATCAAATACTACTCAAGTAGAAATAAAGATTTTAATTTTATTCATATGGTAATATAAATAAGTGTTAAATATCTGTTGTGAGCGTAGCAGCATTAGATGATAAACTTTTTAAATGAAGAGAAAAGGGTATCATTAAATTCCAGAACACACTTGACATATATTCATGAACTTTTGATATCACCATGTGAAGAAAATTTAACTTTTATGTTTCTACTGGGAAAATATTTTATATAATATGGACAAAAGAAGTGTGTAGCTGCAAAAAAAACTTTAAAAAAACTACCCTTTTCTCACATTTCCTACACTCACACCTTTAGGAAGATGCTTAGTTAGAGGGGATATTGTCAATCGGATGTTACGCTTAGGTTAAATAATGTCAACACATTAAACAGTAAATTGGAATGAACACAAACCTATTATCTATGTACCTTATACATATATAGACGTCACAACACAAATCTAATTACCATTTTCATTTTACTTTCCCCATGTCTGTTATCATAATGCCGAACAGCTCGATTCAGGAACTTTATAAAACCTCTTGGTTTCTGGTGTTTATGAATGTCCGCTTCACTATAAAGCCTTAAGACTTGATGCTATGGTACGAAAGGTAATTGAGACGGACTTGCGTGCAGGTTCCGCCAGATGTGCTGGTGGTTTGTGGAGCAGAAGTGGTTCGACAACCTGGTTCTGATGTTCATCGGCTTGAACTGCATCACGCTGGCCATGGAGAGGCCCAACATCCCTCCGGAGAGCACAGAGAGGGTCTTCCTTGCTTCCGCCAACTATGTATTCACAGGTGTCTTCGCCATTGAGATGTTTGTCAAGGTGAGATTTAGCGTCTGGAGGGATTATCTAGCTCTGACCTAGGACCAGGCGTCTGCACTGAGATGTTCATCAATGTGAGATTTAGATCCTGGAGAGATTATCTAGCTCTGAGCTGGGAGGTCCGGGGTTCAATCCTAGATCCAGGCACAGATTTATCTGATTGCCAAACCCTTCTTTCACCTCTGACAAAACGTTTAGTAATCACAACTTGTGAATGTGGGGAGTTCCAGGCCTCCACCGTGGTTCGGATTCCACGTTAAACTGTAGGTCTTCCATTTCAGCTCACAATCGCCCTACCATTACACATTAGCGCAAGTGCGTACGACCTAAGTGGGTAGTAAGACGTGGTGCTAATAATATATATTTTTAATCATATTTCATCTCATATTTTAAATAATAATCCAACCTTATAGTAAATATGATTAACTGAGCAGTTAGCACTCACAATTACTCAAACACATGTTATCCGAGATTCAGATCCAATTGAATATTCTAAATTAGTTTGTTCTACTATTTGGTGTTCTCCTACTCTATACCCCTTATCAAGGGGAATGCTGATTCAATTATTTAAAGTTCATTTCACCTTATTATGTTCACATAGGTTATATGTAGTCACATTATTACAGGAAGAGCCTTAGTTGATGGTTAAAATAGTTACTAGACCTAATTTTATGTTTCCATACGTTAAGGACGAAGCTATGACGCTATGTTTCTAGATATAACGTGGTAAGTTCTACAACCTCTTGTCCAATATAGTGGTATTTTGCCTATGTTAGCAGCTTTATGTTTCATTTAGATCACCTAAAATGTTATTTATGTTTCTGTCAAACCATACGATAGGAGCACGAAGGGAAGGGCATTCTATAAACTTTTTTTTCGCGTACAAAATTGATAACATTTTACTTTATTAATGGTTTTATGACCTTCTTAGATGGCCGCATGATCAGGTTAGACTAAACTTCAAGTGACAAGGGTATCGGGGTTCGAATTCCGGTAGGGTGTCTTCGGGGTTGTTTTAACTAAGTGGGTTAGCAATTTTCTTCTAGGTAAATGTGGAGAACATTAACTATAAATTCTACCTTTCTCACACGTAACCTATTATTGGAATTAATTGTGCCCTATAGCCATGACATGTAGTGAAATGCAACAGAGAAAAAAATACCCTTTTGTAATTGTAAGGTATTGTTCTTTATACCGTGTTTCTACAGTCCGATTTTCATGAGGATGGTCTTATCAGTTGGGTGTAAATATTAATAGATATAGTTTCACATGTTAATACGCCAAGTATTTGATCTGCAACTCTTACTTCAAAAATATGTTATCCATATATCATATTCTGAAAATTGAAAAATGACACCTGGGCACGGGAATCTAACCCGGGACCTTCGGCTTAGTACGCCAATGCTCTTACCACTGAGCTATCCAGGATTCTTCCGTGCCCAAGGTCATTCTTAATTCTTCACTCATAGTTTAAGGCAGAGGCTATGAGTGAAGAGTGAATAATGACCTTGAGATCGGGATGAATCCTGGATAGCACAGGGGTAAGAGCATTGGCGTACTAATCCGAAGGTCCCGGTTTCGATTCCCGTGTCAGGTGTCATTTTTCAATTTTCAGAATATTATATCTAGATGGAGTAATCCTCACTAAAGTGCATAAATGATAGCTTTGGCTATTTGGTTCATATGTTATCCATACCTATACAATACAACTAATAAAATATTAACATGTCGTTAGTGTTGACTGAAAAAAGAGATGTTTGTGTTATTTCTAAAACTCCCTTCCTGTGTGAAAAATGGGCTGTACCTGTCAAAATATGTCATATAATCTTCTACTATGAGGTCTTGTTTGCGCCTCAGGTGGTGGCGGCGGGAATGTTCTACGGGAGAGAGGCCTATTTCACCTCTGGTTGGAACATCATGGACGGTTCCTTAGTCATCATCTCCATCATTGACCTCCTCATGTCTCTGCTGTCTCATAGCAGCCCCAGGATATTTGGAATACTCAGGGTACACCACAAACTGATCACCTTAAGAAGCCCGTTATTTTGAGAAATGTAAACACATCCTGTCCAATGGCGAGAAAATAAATTATTACAATTGTATATACATTCTTTGTCCGTTTAACTCATAATGTAAATATAAATTATACAATATTTCGTAATATATTTCTATAAGGAAAACCTCTTTTCTCTTTATGAGGTATTTGTCTTATATTTGGAAGAAGGTACAGGAAAGTTGGATAGAAACTATATAGAAGAAACGAACACAATATGGCTTTTACGATAAAAAGAAGAACATAGTTCAAACTTTAAATTTCTGCCATTGGACAAAGAGGTTATGGCCGCTTCTTGAAGAAAATCAATCGATACCACCCAATCCTCCGACCTAGGTTCAGTTCTATCGGAAATCATCAAGCGAGAGTGTTTCTATAAACGTGTCTTATCATTCTTTAAAATGTTCCTTTTTCTCCCTTTTGTGTTTTTTGGCTTCCTCTTTTAGGAAGTTGCGTTGCGCGTTTCATGATCCTTCCTGATTAGTTCTGATAGAATTAAACCTAGGTCGGAGGATTGGGCGGTGACGATAAATTTTCCTAAGGAGATAGCCAGTGGAGTGAAAAAGCCATGGTGTTCCTTTCTTTTATATAATTCTATCCACATTTCCGATTTCTTTTTCCAAATATAATACAGTAATTCATAAGTAAGTATTAATAGAAATTTTTTAACTTTATAGAATAAATTTATAGTTAATAAATCAAATGAGACATATTTCTAGAATGCCAAATGTTAATGACTTTAAACCCATTTTAGTGTTTTAAAGTGGGCTTCTTATAAAAATCGTGTTTTAACTTCAAGCCTTTATATGTTTATAATAGGTTTGTTTGATAATCACTTCCTAGACACACAAATATCACCACAAAACCTACAAAATAACAAGGCTTAGACGTACACAGAAAACCAGGAGAAACTCTAAAAAATATATATATTATTTAGAGTCTTAAAAATTACCTATAAACACAGGGAATTTAAACAAAAAACAAACAAAAAATGCTATGATATTAGTGTACCTGGGGAATTAAAGACTACAGAAATAATTTTAGGATCTACCACGTTCCTAGATTATTTTAATTTGAAGAGTACAGGGGAAAAAGGTAAAATGTTCAATGTTGGTGCTTTCATTTGTTGAATAATCATGTGACCTTTCTAATGCACTTTATATTATAGTTAAAATACGTCTCTGTCATATTTAAATTAATTTAAAAAAACTACATGCTGTAGTCCTTATAGGGCTTGAGATATAAAAGTGGTTGTCCTGTAAAACATAGGTAGTGTGACATTCCCCCCATTTCCCCTGTATCCTCAATTTCCTCAATTTGTACGTCATCTAACAATATATGACTCTATAATTAGAACGATTCCCGCTACCGGTCGTTAATTTGTGCCTTACAATAGAGTAAGTGGAGGAGTAAATACCGCGTCTGGTCTCAGGTGTTCCGTCTGCTCCGGTCGTTGAGGCCCTTGAGGGTTATCAACCGAGCCCCGGGTCTCAAACTGGTGGTCCAGACCCTCCTCTCCTCTCTGAGGCCCATCGGAAACATTGTGCTCATCTGCTGCACCTTCTTCATCATCTTCGGGATCCTGGGAGTGCAGGTCGGTGGAAATAACCGTGTATTCTATATTAGTACATTTATAACGGTGTTCCTTGTGGTTTAGTGGTCAGCGTTCCTAGGTACAGGTCCAGAGGTCCAAGATTCGATCCTCGGCGAACACAAAATATTTCTGTGAAGCAGTGGTTCTGGAACGGGGTCAAACTCACTCTCGTGAGAACACGTGAGGAGCTACTCATAAAAAGAAGTAGCATCTCCAGTTTAGAAAACTGAGATTAATGACTGGAGGCGTATAACCCGAACAGGTAGTAAGACGCTGTGCTAATGTTAATTTTATACTGAAATTTGAGGAAATCTTAGAGAAATAACTTTTAAAAAAATTGCAAAAATCCCAAACCCAGAGCGTTACAAAAAATGAATATAAATTTAATTAAAGTCCTTTCTTCTTAAAAAAAGAAAAAAATCGCAAACTATTTAAAATAAGTGTTTTAATTAATCATTATTATTCGTTTGAAAGTTATTAATTGAAATATGACCAAACCGGACAAAACTTAATCTTTCGTGCATAATTATTACAATTGAAGCTTAGGCTTTGCTAGTTTGGGTAGTATTGCATAATCATTAAAAATTTATTTGGAAGCTATTAATTAAAATATTACCCAACCTAACAAAACCTAACTTTTCATGAGTCTGCCAACTGAAGGTGAAGTTTTGATAGACTACGTAATATTGCTATAATAAGCTTGTTGTAGATATGCTTAATACTAATTACAATCCCTTCTCTCTCTCTCTCTCTCTCTCTCTCTCCTCTTTTTTTCTTAAAAGGCCTTTGTTCTGTTCCATTTCAAGGGCTATAAAGGTCAGTCCTTGATTCTTTGAACTATCTGATATGTTTTTATGCCTGGAAGGAAGCTAACCTTACCCAGGAAACACTCCTCTCTTATTTGGGCTCGGGACTGGTAGTGAAAATGCTGAGATACTCAATTCACTCAGCAAATGCACCAGACAAATTTATCTTATAAAGTGTATGCAACTAAATCGAAACTAGATTAAATATATGTCCTTCCACGCTACCGACCTGCCAGGGCCAACGCACCACGTTTCAAGACTTCCCGTTATAGTGAGTCACCCTGTATAACCTATTCAATACATCTCATGACCAATAATATATTATTTCTTACACATAAATAACTATAGAATTTTTTAGTTAAAACATCTAGATTTTAATTTAATTTGTTTTAATCAAATGATCATGAAGACGCACTAGTTTCATATTCAATAGCTTAGGCGGGGTTTTTATTAAAAACTAATTACTTTTGTGTATATCGCCTAGTAATTATATCATGTTTAATTTTTAATTATTTTTTAATAATAATAACAATTCAGTCATGTAGTAGCCGTTACAATATTCAATACAGATATTGAATCCCTGCAAAAATGCAGATACTATTCTTCATATGGATATGTAACACATATAACATAACCGGTACAGCTCACGGGGTAGTAATAAAAGATTATAGCTTTTAACCCCTGCAAATAGGTGGATACTATTCTTCATACAGTTCTGTCACACATATAACATACTCAGCTTACCTCACGGAGTAAAGTTGTTTTAACACAATATAGTATTTTATCTCCTGCAAATAAGTGGATACTATTTTTCATACAGTTCTGTAACACATATAACATACCAAGTACAGCTCACGGGGTAGTAATAAAAGAGTATAGCTTTTAACCCCTGCAAATAAGTGGATACTATTCTTCATACAGTTCTGTCACACATATAACATACTCAGATTACCTCACGGAGTAAAGTTGTTTTAACACACTATAGTATTTTATCTCCTGCAAATAAGTGGATACTATTCTTCATACAATTTTGTCACACATATAACATACTCAGCTTACCTCACGGAGTAAAGTAGTTATAACACAAAATAGTATTTTATCTCCTGCAAAGAAGTGGATACTATTATTCATACAGTTCCGTAACACATATAATATACCTAGTACACTCACGGAGTAAAGTAGTTATAGCACAATATCAAGGATGTTGAACACTTGTGAAGTCGTTGGCCGCGCCAGTTAAGTAAAATGTCTTCATCTTCCTCTATTCTTCCATCATTCTTCTTCATTTAATTGCTTCTGTATTCATTCTCTCACTTGCACACTTTCCGTTAAATGCTCCTCTCAAGTCTTTCTTGGCCTTCCTGGTGGTCTTTTTACCATAGATTTTATTTACATAAAGTTCTTTGATTTCCTCTTCTTCTCCACCCTCATAACAAGCCCATACCATCTCAGTCTTTCTTCTTATACTATTTCATTTACTTCCTCTATTCCCACTATTTCCCGGATAACTTCATTCCTTACCCTGTTTCTCCTTGTGACAGCTAGCATGCTCCTCATAAATTTCATTCCCATGGCCTCCATTCTCCTAGTCTCTCTTACATGCAATGTCCATGTTTCTGCTGCATGTGTGACAATGGACACAAAGTTCATCCTGTACAAACTTCCTTATACTTTAAGGGCACTTTTATTATTATAATTATTATTATTAGCACCGCGTCTTACTACCCGTTCGGGTTATACGCACTTACGCTAATGTGTAATGTTAGGGTGATTGTGAGATGAAATGAAGGACCTACAGTTTAACGTGGAATCCGAACCACGGTGGAGACCTGGCATTCCTCACATTCACAAGATGTCTTGTCAGAGGTGAAGGAAGGGTTTGGTAATCAGATAAATCTTTGCCGGGACCGAGGATTGAACCCCGGCCGCCAGCATAGAAGTCTGACACCTTAACCCCTAGACCACCAGGTCACCTTTTATTATCCATAGGAGATCTCTTACACACCTATAGAACAACTCTCCCTCCTGTTCTCTTCCCATGAAAGCCTTTTAACTTCCATCTATCGCCTCAATCATTCTCCTACAATATTTTACGTTTTGTACTTTTCTCAGCCCTACTCCATCCAACTTTATAGGTTAACTAGTCCATCACTTCACACCTTGTCATCCTAAATTTCATCCCACACTTTTTTCCTTCCTGATTCCATACATTTAGTTGTTCCTGTAGTTCGTTTTCATTATTTCCTCCCCGAGATTTCCCACCACTTTATTCATAACCATTTCCATTATCATTACAAATAGTTGTGGTGAGAGGGCACTCCCCTTCTTCACTCTATTTTTTTATTTGGCGCCACTCCATCCATCAGCCNNNCTCCCGTATTAGCACAACTCATGCTATCCTCAAACATGCGTATCATACTACAAATATTTTGTATTTAGCCAAACAAGTATTCACCCAAAATGTCTAAAAGAGGTTCTAACTCTACTTTAGCGATTAGCAAATGTTAAAATGGTATAAAACTCGGCAAATACACGTGAAAGAAGGCACGTGGACAAAGTACAAACTCGTCTTGTCTAGTATTATGGCGACGGAGATTGGGTATGGAATACCGGCTGAGTCTAGTGGGGTGTTTCATTTTTAATAATTGCTTTCCACTTTCCTCCCACGAAAATAAGGGTACGTTTTCTCTAAATTTTTTCCTTCCTTCTCCTTACCCCATTAGAATAATTATCATATATGCATATGACCTGAAAAGGTATTAAGACTTGACTATAAAAAAAAAGTAATCGGGAGTACAGTAAGCTATAATAATGCTATTATTATTCACATGTATCACGCATTGATATGTGATGGTTATCCGTATGAGTAGCTGACCTGGTGGTTTAGGGGTAAGGTGTCAGACTTCTGTTCTAGGGGTATGGGGCTCAATCCTCATGTCTCAGCACAGATTTATCATATTACCAAACCTTTCCTTCACCTCTGACAAGACGGGTATTAAACACAACTTGTGAATGTGTGGAATGCCAGAACTCTCCGTGGTTCGAATTCCGCGTTAAACTGTAGGTCCTCTATTTCATCTCACAATCACACTATCATTACGCATTAACGTACGTGCGTATAACCCGAATGGGTAGTAAGACGCGGTTCTAATAATAATTATTATAATAATAATAGTTATATCCCTATGATCAGTACTGATAGTTTAATCAAATAAAAATCAGAGAAAAATGTCAGCCTGGACACGGTATTTGAACCCAAGACCTTTAACTTTGCGTGCTAATTATCTACCACTGAGCCATCCTGATTCGTTTCGTATTCCAGGCCATCTGTCACCAGTTGTATTGAATCTAATTGTTGTGTTATCTGGTGAAAGTAGATTGTGAATGTGGATATCTCTGAGGGTGCCGATATCTTCACCAGTTAACACAACTAGATCCAATAATACAGGAGATAGTGAAGGATGACTCTTACTACGAAACTAACCAGAATAGCTCAGTGGTAGATCATTGGTGCGCAAAGCCAAAGTTTCGGAGTTCCATTATCATATCCAGGTTTTAAATATTTTACTTAATCAAATATAATAATACTGGTTAATTTCTATATATATATCATTTCCTCTTACTAGCCTTCCAGCCTATCAGAGCTTAATCACACTAATAATATGAAGATTTATAAGATAAAAGGGAGAAAATATACCTATATTTGTGGAGAGGAAGCTTGAGAAAACATTTATTATAAAACACCCTCAGTTCACACAGTCGTGATTTGAGCTCCAATCTCGTCAGAGGCAAACCGGACTTTAAAACCGTGATATTTGGTCTATTTTCCCATTGTGAACCGTTTCCTTATAATCCTCCCTCATTCTCCATCCTTGTACTAATTAGTATTAGTTGCGTACAATCCAAAAGGGTGCTAACACGGATATCACTCCACTAATACCTTGTATGTCTGAGTAAATCTTCTTCAAAACCTATGTCTCACGACCATCCCGGGGTGGTTTACTGTCCAGCTGTTCAAGGGAGCCTTCTTCTACTGTGAGGGCCCCAACATCAAGCACGTGCGTAACAGGACGGAGTGCGAGGCGGACAAGCGGAACAGCTGGAACAACCGGAAGTACAACTTCGATGACTTGGGCAAGGCCCTCATGTCTCTGTTCGTGCTTTCGTCGAGGGACGGTTGGGTCAACATCATGTACACTGGACTGGACGCTGTGGGCGTGGACCAGCAGGTAATTGATCTGAGCCCACGTGATAGATATTACCCTCATCTGTAGATGGGTCACATATAACTGATATTACAATTTCCTGATTCGAAAGCAAAGTGTCAGTATTGTCGGATTCGTCAATTACGGGGCTAGCTTCAAGTTCTGGTATGATATACGAGTTTTTTTATTTTATTTTTTAACATTTGTAATTAGGGTTAATCGGCTAGTCATTACTGGTCTTTTACTAGCAATGGTGGATATTTAATCGTTTTCTGAGGATAGGGCACCATATAGATGAGGATAATTCGGGCCGTTGAGATTATTTGGGGATAATAATGATGATGATGATTATGATTATGATTATAATGGGGTGCCAGTAAAAGTCTTAAACTTAACTTAAGGCTAACTATCCAGTCCATGGCAACCAAAGGTACAGGTCTCTTTTGGGGAAAATACCTATGATATCGTTGGGAAACGAACCTGGCACCTGGAACCAGGAATGGTGACCACTAAATCAAGAGGCCAGCCAAGTGTGATATGAGATTTTTCCCTAAATGTTCTCCCCCTTTTCTACTGTGGAACTTTTCTCTGAACTTTGTCTTCCTCGTCTCTTCCTCATTGGGGTTTTAGACGGATATGTGGTAGTAGCGAGGAGAGAACGTGACAAAAAGTCAAATCAATATACAAAAAAATTCTGTCTAAGGCCTGTATTCGAGGGGTTTAAAGAGTGAGACCCACATTTTATATGGTCATCATTGACACAGATTAAGGCTTAAATACCGACTGGATGTATAACGGATGATTTTCCTATATTATCTTCAAGCTAATATATGTGAGCTTGGAATGAACTGCCTTCCGCATCCCTATCCCTTATATTAGAGGTAAAAATAAAATTAAAAGCAACTATAATGAGTTTTTACTACATTTAATAGCCATAGTGCGAAGAATTTGTAAAACTATCCTGTTTCGTGTTTAAATTATACCTTACTCATAGGTTTGTCCGCCAAGATCACGCATTTACAGCTGCCAGATTGTTTCATCTTGCATTAATGCTATCTGCCATGTCTCTAATAGTAGACAACTAACCCTATCTCTCGGTATTTGCAAGAACTAGAGTTCAGGCCCTTTGACAGGTCGATTAGACCAAACTTAAGACTGTAGGCCGTATACAAGCACGTTAATGAGTGAAAGTGCAACGCGAGTGAGAGGAGAAGTGGCATTGATTGGCTTGCTATTGCGACGTCCACATGAAGTCACGAACGTAGTCTATTATATTGCAAATCAACGCCATTCACTTATCACTCACCTTTCACTTATCACTCACCTTTCACTTATACTCATTCTCGTTCCTGCATTCGACCCCTTGAGCTTGTCTGTCGCACGATATTCTGGGCGAACTTTTCTTGTAAGACACGTGTAGTTTAGAATATTCACATGAACGTGGAAATATTCCAAAATAAAACAGAGCTATGTGACAAAGGCATGTTCTTATAGTTATCATTAATTAGTACTTTCTAATACTAATTTTCATACTATTACCAACTAATTAAAACAAACACACTAATATAAATGTACAACACCAATTTAGCAATATAATTGGTGAAAGTGAATAGCAAATTCAGGTTGCTTAACTAATACATTTAGAGTTATATGGGGAGGACTATTTTTGAGAGTTATAAAATTATTAAACAGTTTCATGTGTTTATGCCTTATGTTATGTTATCCATAACTGTCAATTTTTATAGAATTATACTAATAATATAACAAAATGTTATCAATATTTACCGTATAAAACATGTTTGTATTTTCTAAAAGTTACTTCCTACCAGAATTCTACTATAATTGTCGCCCTAAACTACTTTATTTATACTAATTTAAAAAGGATTCAAACTAAGTGGGTTATACACTTTGATATTGGCTAACTTACATCAGGACTTATTTGATAGCTTAACCTAAGACAGCACTCTTAATATTAAACATACAATCCACATTCATCAGTTGTTGAATACCTGTCATGCGTATAGTGGCATTAGAGGAGAAACTTTTTAAATAAAGAGAAAAAGTTGTCATTGAATTTCAGGACATTTAAAAAATATTGATATCATCATGTGAAGAAAATATGTGAAGAAAATTAAACTCTATGTTTCTATTGAAGAATTATTTGATCTATTTTGACCAAAAAAAGTTTTTATATAAAAAGTACCTTTTATATCGTCCCCTACGCTCCCACCTATAATAAAACATATGTTGGTAATGATACATCTTTAATGATTCTTTTTATTATTTTATCTAAGATTTATTTGAATCTAATTCCCTCCCTTTGAGCGAATGTTGTGTTGTTCGGCAGCCGATCGAGAACTACTCCGAGTGGCGTCTCCTGTACTTCATCGCCTTCATCCTCCTGGTGGGCTTCTTCGTGCTCAACATGTTCGTCGGGGTGGTGGTGGAGAACTTCCACCGCTGTCGGGAGGAACAGGAGAAGGAGGAACGCGTGCGAAGGATGGCCAAAAGGGCCAGACAGATGGAGAAGAAGAGGAGAAGTAGGTTTACTTAAGGCTGGGAGCTGGGGACACGATGGGGGGGGGGTAGTATCTGAGTTACTAAAATTACTAGGTGACCTGGCGGTCTAGGGATAAGGTGTCAAGACTTCTGGACTGGGGTTCCGGGGTTCAATCCTCGGTCCCAGAACAGATTTATCTGATTATCAAACCCTTCCTTTACCTCTGACAAGACGTGTATTAATCACAACTTGGGAATGTGTGTAATGCCAGGCCTCCGCCGTGGTTCGGATTTCCGTTAAATTGTAGGTCTTCCATTTCATCTCACAATCACCCTACCATTACACATTATTAAGTGTGTATAACCCGAATGGGTAGTAAGACGCGGTACTAATAATAATAACTAAAACTACTATAATGGACCAATACGTCAAATCTAGGTTAAGGAAAAACCAGGAAAGATCTGTAGCCGTTCCGTTTTATAGATATCGATAAAATGTCCATAGTCGGCCACTAAACATAAATAATTGTATTTTATGGCTAGTGGTTTTAACCTGGGGTAGGCGTACCATCGAGGGTACGTACACGAAGACATCTTAGGGACTACATACAATTTTAAATATATACATATACTATATAAAGGTTTTACCAAAACTAAATATCTTACTAAACACCCTGAGCAAGAATCTGGCCGTTGTTCTAGAGATGCACGAGCCACCGTACTACACAAGCTACTCTCATTCAAGGCTGATGGTTCATAATGTGGTCACCTCCAAGTACTTTGACCTGGCCATTGCTGGAGTCATTCTTCTCAACGTCATCACTATGGCCATGGAGTTTTATCTTATGCCAAAGGTTAGTTCTGGTCTTGTGGAAAGTAGTGCATAATGTTGTCACTTCCAAGTACTTTTACCTTTTCATCGATGGAGTCATTCAAATAACACTATCCCCATCATCTTGAAGGTTTATCTTACACATAAAGTCAATTAACACCTCTTAAAATACAGTCGTTCATAACATTTTATCCACTGAAAACGCATTCAGTTAATTTTGTTTAGAAAAGCACTGAACATAATGAAAACATATCCACTTGAAGTCCTGCACCATTATTCACTTTTAGAATTTATGTCTGCTAACCAGGGAGTTCCAGAATAATATACTATACGAGAATAAAAATAGAGTATTCATTTTAAGATTTTTTCAATTATTAAATAAGTATAAAATGTAAAATAATATATTTGTATTACTAAGTTATTTGAATCATAGATTCATAATTGATAAAACTTCCTCTGTAGCCAATAAAAGCTGTTAAAATCAATAAATTAATTGGATTAAAGCTTTAAAATTTATATATCAATGATGTTGACCAATATTTTCATGTATATATAACCAACCCCTTTTTGAATTTTATAAACATCTTTAATATACTGGGAGTTCGGCTCTCAATGATTGAGGGTTAATCTCATGTCGAAAACTTCAATTGGGATTGTAGTAAACAGGAATTAAGAGCAGTGTTTTTGCAGTATTTATAGCAAAATTTATTTTTGGGCAAAAATAAATCAAATATTTCTTCAGTAGAAACATAGAATTTAATTTTCTTCGGATGGTGATGTCAATAGTCATGATCGTAGCGACATAAGGTGAAAATCTTTTTTAAATGAGGATAAAAAGCTGTCGTGAAATTCTAGGACACACTTGACAAATATTCAAGAACTTATGAGTTCACCATTTGATGAGAACTAAACTCCATGTTTCTACTGAAGAAATATTTATATTGGTGAAAAAAATCTTTTTCTTGAAAACCCTGCTCTTCTCTCACTTTTTCTACACTCCCACCTTAACACTACCCATCGTTTAAACTTTCCCTTCAAGTGAGTTTATGATAACCTCTAAATTGTTAGATCTGTATGCACTGTACATTGTGGAATAAATTTTGGTGCTTTATAGAAGGGCCCAGTAAGTTACTGAAATGTTTAATAAATTGACTTTGCATTTCACAGGCACTCTCGTACATACTGAAAATCTTCAACTACTTCTTCACGGCTGTGTTTATCCTCGAGTCCGTCATGAAACTCGTCTCTCTTGGCTTCAAACTATACTTCAAGGATAGGTAACCCACACATGTTCTCCAGTAAACGTTACAGTTTTCAAATTCAGATATTTATCCTTAGCAATAATCGAGCTCACAATCAAGTTACTGGCTGTTACCTTATGCTGGGATCACGATCAACTTAACGTTAACTCAACGTAAAGGTCCTCCTCGTGTGTTTAAGTGGAAGCGATCACGATGCACTTAACTTCTCGTTGACTTGCAGTTAACTTAACGTAAGAGATGTCTTGGGAGGTCATTTACTTTACTTTACGTTACTTGAAGGGTATCATGTGATATAGCCAGCCAATCATTATGCGAGTGACGTCAACAGGACTGTTTAGTAATTCATTTGTTGGTATTATGACCAATGTTTACTCTTTAGCGTAAGTTCTAGTGATCAGACATTGAAACAAAATAATTAAACTAAAATAGGAAACTAAATTTATCAAAAAAGTTTAGTGATAGATATTAATTATATTGATTGAAAACTGTAAACATTCACAGATCATCACTGTACAACTAGTACAAATCACAGATAATACTTGAGAATTAAGATATTTGGCTCGAGCTGTTACGTTAAGTTACGTGAATCGTGATCATATATCTGTTTTCTTAAGTTAAGTTAACTTTAAGTGGACGTTACGTTAAGCTAAAGTTAATTTGATCGTGATCCCGGGATTAAAGACACTGACAGAATTTAAACATAGATTAATTTTGATACATATTTTAATTAGTTCTATGTTTATTTGTTGCCACCCGCCTCGGTGACGTAGTTGGCTAACGCGCTAGTCGTGTTGAGCTCTACTGCTGAGGACGGGGAGATGGAGGTTCGAATCTCGGTCGGGTGAACTGGGGGTGGTTTTTCCAAAATGGTTTTCCACTCTCCCTCAGCGCAAATTCGGGTTCACTTCCTCTAATTAAACCTTCCCAATTCTTAATCCATTAGAGTAATTAGTACTTAAGAGCGTATAACCCGAAGGGGTAGTAAGACGCGGTGCTAAATATTAAATTATTTGTTGCCAGTCAAAAAATAAAATATTTTACATATTCCCCACGAAATGAATTTCTGTGTTTTCAAACTGCATTTGATACCAAATTGAATTCATTACAATTATAAGTTCACGGTTGCGTGGAACCCGAACAGCTGGTAAAAGGCGATGATCAATAAACGTTTACGATTGCTGTCAGTGTTCATCAAAGTAACATTATTAAATGTCGATAAGGTCGGGTGGTTCGTTGACCCAAATTAACCCTATTTTTGGAGATCAGTCCTGACCAAATATTTTGTGTAGGGTTCATCCACAGCTGGGTTTCTCATCAACCATTAATATTGTGGTTTTTATTAACCTAACTATGTTAGACAGAACTATATTTATAGTATATCGGTGACCTGGTGGTCTAAGGGTAGTATGTCGGACTTCTGTGCTGGGGGTCCAGGGTTCAATCTTCAGTCCCGGCATAGATTTATCTGATTATAAAACCCTTCCTTCACCTCTGACAAGACGTGAATTAATCACAACTTGTGAATGTGTGGAATGCCATGCCTCCACCGTGGTTCGGATCCCATGTTAAACTGTAGGTCCTCAATTTCATCTCACTATCACCCTAAATTACACATTATCGTAAGTGCGTATAACCCGGACAGGTAGTAAAACGCGGTGCTAATAATAAAAATAATAATACAGTATATTGGTAAATAAACTACTATTTATTTGTTTAAATCTGTTAAGAGCTTTATTATTTTTTTATCTACATGGTGAATTGCAAGAACTTAATTAAATAATAATACTTAGCACCACATTTTACTATTTCTCGGGTTGTATGGCTTAGTACTAGTTGTACTAATGGGTTAAGAATTGGGGAGGTTCAATATAGAGGAAGTGATCCAGCATTTACGTGGAGGGAGAATGTAAGACCGTTTAGGAAAAACCACTCCCAGCTCATTCGAGGGAGGTTCTAACCTCGATCTCCGCATCCTCGGCAGTCTATCTCAATACAAAACTAGTGCGCTAGTTAATGATATATACCGGTGGCCCAGTCCACCTCTGAGGGACATTATTAGTAAGGTGAGGCACAGCTGACAGATTCATCACTGTTTTGCTGGTTTACACCTTTAATGTCACTTGTTTCTTGTTAGTTAACCCACGTAGTACTTACTGTAACCAAAGTTAAGCCTTAAATATGTCTTATACACATAAACATGATAAAAACATATAATTCTATAAAGCCACACGGCCCACTCAATCACTAACATTAATGTTTACCCACTTCCAGATGAGCTAGAAGCTTGAAATTTGCTAAACTTCTAGCTTATAGCCTATAACCGACGGGAAAGTTCCAAAAAGTTAAACATTTTAATTTTTAACCTCCCCAAATATATATATATATATATATGAGAGAGAGAGAGAAGAGAGAGACTGATAAGAAAAGGCACATAATATAATAATTATTATTATTGGCACCATGTCTTACTACCCGCTCGGGTTATACGCACTTACGCTAATGTGTAATTGTAGGGTTATTGTGAGATGAAATGGAGGACCTACAGTTTAACGTGGAATCCGAACCACGGTGGAGGCGTGGCATTCCCCACATTCACAAGTTGTGATTAATACACTTCTTGTCAGAGGTGAAGGAAGGGTTTTGGTAATCAGATAAATCTGTGCCAGGATCGAGGATTAAACCCCGAACCCCCAACACAGAAGTCCGACATTTTACCCCTAGACCACATGGTCAAATGGGGATTTGAGGGTAAACACTTACCAAACACAGCTTTTACAAACTCGTTTCTGTGACCGATTTGTTTAAAGCATCACTCTCGTATTTGACTGGCCTGCCGATGACGGGAAGATCAGGGTTCGAATCCCGGTCGGTTATATTGAAGAATCTTTTTATTTTAAAGGTAATCCCCTCGCCTTCCACGCAAATTCGGGTATTTTACCTCTAAAATGCTTCCTCCCTTGTCCCTACCATATTAAAGTAGTTCTAATATATGATTATAGCTTTAACAAATAGTAAGACGCGGTGATAATAATAGTTTTAACAATATCTACGCACCCTACAACAAACACAACCCCGCCATTATTTTCCCCCAGATGGAACCAGCTCGACGTGATGATAGTAATCCTGTCCATTGTTGGGATAGTCCTGGAAGAGCTGGAGTCAAAGATCATTCCGGTGAACCCGACCATTATTCGAGTCATGAGGGTGCTACGGATCGCAAGAGGTAGGTTGTCGTCCCTTCATCAGCTTCAAAGCGAGATACAAGCAGACAGCAGCATCTACTGTTGGGAAATTGTTTGAAATAACTCGTTAGATGGAACGCGCGTGTGTCGTTCTTGTTTTGTTTTACTTCGCAACACAAGACAATAGTGTGAAAACATTCACTGTGATATTAATATTAAATATCTTGTTTATCTACTCAAAAATAAATATGATGGCAACCAGTTGTTTCTTGTGTTGCAAAGCATAATGGGCAAATATATATTTCTGCTTACGGTTGAATTTATGCACCACCAAAGCAGATTCTGCTCTATATTTCCAGTGATCGTGTTAAACAATATTTAGGGTCAAAGATTCTTATAGTCCTGGCTTCATTCCGTATAGTTTGGTAGGATAGAAAGGTCTTCCAAAAAGGTAAGCGTAAGTTCGTTCTGGAAGGCCTTATTTCGTAACAGATCCTACAGAATGGTCGTTTTTGTTTGTTTTTTTATAGGATAAAAGGCCTTTCATAAAGGTAGTAAGTTCGATCTGAAAGGCCTTATTTCGTAACAGATTCTACGGTATGGTTGTTTTATTGGTTAGGATGAAAAACCTTCCAGAAATATAGTAGTAAGTTTGTTATAGAAAGGCCTTTTATCTTACAAAAATCAGGGTATATAGCTGCAGGGAACCACTGTTTCGTAATCCTGCCCCCTTATGTCCCACACGAGACTTTCCGTGGTTGATTAGGGGGAAGGGGAGTCCAAGATGGTGGATAACTTCCAAACAGCAGTCCACACGCTTAAACTGAAGGGGAACTGTAGTCAAACCAAGGACGGTGGACGGGACCATGTAGAGAGTATTTCAAGACTCGACCAGAGACCCTCTCAAACAACCAGTATCACCTTTCCCCACATCCAGGAACTGTTCCTCCGTTATACTTACTAACATCCTGGCGACCATACATAAAATGAATATAAAAACGTGTAATAATGTGTGTATCTCCTTACCAGAGATGGCCACCCTTGATCCTCCTAGTTCCAGGACTCCTGAAAGGAGCAGGGGGTAAAAAAAAAAAAAGGGAGGAGGACGTCACACTATTTGTAATACGTGTCATCGTATTTATGGCAAATAAGATGTAATTTAGTTCAAAGTGGAGCCTTCTTATGCATATGTATAGGTATTGACAGTATGTTGTGTTGGCTAGTGTTGAAGCTTCTCAAGATGGCGAAGGGCATCCGGGCACTCCTGGATACGGTGATGCAGGCGTTGCCTCAAGTTGGGAACCTTGGTTTATTATTCTTCCTGCTCTTCTTCATCTTCGCCGCGCTCGGGGTTGAACTATTTGGCCGTCTTTGTGAGTAAAGGGTTTATTTCACTTCAAGACTATTACAAAAAAAAATGCTCCCTCAACCATTCACCCAATAATTTATCAGTACTATTAAAAAGTGTTACACTTCCTCGAAAAATGAGATTTGATATTTAGGTGACCGTTGTACAGCAACCAACATTAACAAAATATTGTTGTATTGAATTTAAAAAAATATATATTTAACACTTAATGAAAACATTGCCAATTTTTTTTCAAAAACCTTATTTTATTTTTTAATTGTCCCGTAGAAAAATAGGGTTTCCTTCCCCTCCATTTGAGTAAAATATTACAAAAAGAAGGCGGCCCACGCTTTGCCTCCGGTACCGGGTCCAGTTTAGCACTTGGCGGGCCTGGGCTGGATAGCGACTAAGCGAACAGACAAATTAAAAAAAAAAACAATCTTATTTGAATGATAAACTTGGGGACCTAATGGGGTCAGAGGTACCTGCTCCATAGGCCCCAAGAGTTAAGGTCCACCTGTAGACAGATGTTCCTGATCGTTGTCCTGTTTTTTGCGGGCAGTGTGCGATGACGAACATCCTTGCCAAGGACTCGGCGAGCACGCAGATTTCAGCAACTTTGGGATGGCTTTCCTCACCCTATTCCGGGTGGCAACCGGAGACAACTGGAACGGCATCATGAAGGACACCCTGAGGGACGACTGCGACGAGACCGTCGACTGCGTGAAGAACTGCTGCGTCTCCACGGTCATCGCCCCCATATTCTTCGTCATCTTCGTGCTGATGGCGCAGTTCGTCCTGGTCAACGTCGTGGTGGCCGTGCTCATGAAACATCTGGAGGAGTCCCATAAGCAGGTGAAGTGAAACACACACTTGTGGGCACACGGCCTAGGACGTTAATCTTGTAATGGACTGGAGGGAAGCAGATGGTAAGGGGGGAGGAGTCTACTTAATGATTTGTCACTGTAATTTTACCATCCGTTCTCCACGATAGTAAAGACGGGCTTTCATCGACTCGCCGCAATTATCGACTCGCCAAACTCGATTATAATAGAAATCCCATCAATTCGCCACACCCCATTTTCAAAGGAAAATAGGGGTATTATAGTAATACAAATTATAAAGTTATATATTTATAAATCAATGTTAATTTCTTTTAATACCACATAATGGACGCTATTTTTCCTTAGTGGCCCGTATTTTAGGTGGAAAAATCCCATACTCTTCAACATAACTGTCGAAAACATAGGGCAGTTTTTATAGGAGGCTAACTGGCCCCATGGTCAGTGCACCTGCATACGAACCTAGGGATCCCGGGTTCGATTTATGGCTGGTAATTTGGGTATTTTTCCCAAAAAGGGCATTACGCCAAAGGTCACCAGTGCTGAGTTAGCTAGACTTAAGTTAGTTTTAAATGTTTCCACTGGTTCCACACCCTCATATTCACTATCATCATCATCTCATATCATTTCATCGTAACATGGAAAGAGCCTCCACGGAAGAGATGTACGATTAGTACTGGGCGTCCCCTGGGTAAAGGTACATTAGTACTGGCTAATCTTTCTACTACTGGACTACGGTTGTGTAGTATGCATCAAGTGTAGCATCGCACTTGAGATGACCTCAATCTGACTAAAACTGGCCCATTGACTAAAAACTCTAATAGGTCCGTATTGGATGCTTGGCTCGGTTAGGTTAGCTCGCTACACAATAATTGCGCTATATATTTGAGGTGATACGACGCACACGGATGCCATGACTGTGGGTTAAGGGAGGCGCGTGGTGAGTTGATGGATAAACAGTGGGATGTAAGCAATAGACCTGTGACGAGTTGATGGATAAACAGTGGGATGTAAGCAATAGACCTATAGCGAATTGATGGATAAACATTGGGATATGTGCGTCCACACTCATCATCCCAAGATGCCAAAACCAAAGTAAGACGCTTCTTTCATAATCACCTATTGGATTCCCTTTAAAAACACACTCCTTCAGCATCCATTAATTACTGACTGTCCACACGAGTTTTTACACATACATATCTTATATATCTCATTCCACTAGGATTCACCTTGCTATTGTGTATCTCCTGACAAACCCACGCTTCACATCCATATAGCAACGTTAGCATCAACACACTTGAATATACTGCCATCTTTGCCTCTTTAAATACTACTTCATTCTTTGCAATAATCCAAAAACCTCCAACTTCTCTCCGCTATAGATTCACCTGTCTGTCGATTGTTCAAGTTCAAGGTTGTAGCTCAGTGCAGACATATTCAAATTAAGTTATAATATTGTCGTCATCTACATTATGTCCACCGGGTTGAAGCACTGCACAGTTTATTCGTAAACCACTTAGAATGGATTAGTTCTTGTAAAACGCCCAAGGAACCAGAACCTACCTGATGATTTACAGATGGAGGACGAGATGGACATGGATGTGGAACTGGAACGAGAGTTGGCCGCTGAGCAGGAGGAACTTCTCATGGAGGAGGAGGAAGAAATAGGTCTCCAGCAGGCCCTGGAGATGTCCATGGACATGGACAAGTACCCGACCAAGAAACCTTTGGCCAAGGTGCTCTCCCTGCCATCAAACTTCACCTTCTCTTCTCCGAGCGATAGAGATAACTCCATGGCAGACGGAGGTAACTATAATTGGACATCTTGTTTTTATTGTCAAACTTCAATATTCTCTTCGCGATAGAGAGAACTTCATGGCAGACAAAGGTAATTATCATTAAAGATCTTGTTTTTACTGTCAAACTTCAATATTCTCTTCGCGATAGAGAGAACTTCATGGCAGACAAAGGTAACGATCATTGAACATCTTGTTTTTACCGTCAAACTTAAATATTCTCTTCACGATAGAGATAACTCCATGGAAGACAAAGGTAACTATCATTGAACATCTTGTTTTTATTGTCAAACTTCAAAATTCTCTTCGCGATAGAAATAACTCCATGGCAGACAAAGGTAACTATAATTGAACATCTTGTTTTATTGTCAAACTTCAATACTCTCTTCTCCGAGAGACCGGAAGAACTCCATGGCAGACAAAGGTAACTATCATTGAACATCTTGTTTTATTGTCAAACTTCAATACTCTCTTCTCCGAGAGACCGGAAGAACTCCTCGGCAGACGGTCATTCTATATATTTGTATATATCTTTACGTCAAGTCAAGTCTTGTGATCATCTGTCATATTTGATATATCACCAATAGCTATAAAACAATACTATTAAAATAGTAAAATGTTATAATTGTTTATCGCAAAAATATATGTTTAATTTTCTAAAAGGTCCTTCCTATGGAAATTTGGCTATAAAGTCGCAATTCTGTGCACGCAGATAAAGGCATCAGTATATTTGGATGTATAATGGGTTATCGGGGACGAAGTGGTCTGGGAAAACACAAGTCGTGTGTAAACAAGGTATATTTTTTTCCTAAATGGTTTCTCCCTCTCCCACCAGGTAAATGAGGGTTCATTTCTTTTGATTCATCTCTATCTTATGAATATCCCATTAGAGTAAATATGGAGATAGCTTGAGGACATATAGTGAGAAGCAGAGATAAAAAAAAGTATCTATATCTTACTACCCACTTGGGCTACCCAAATATTCACGCTAGTGGGATATGGATGAGTAAGTTAGCATTTAAAGGAAGTGTACTCGCATTTACTTTGGGAGAGGGGAGAACAATTTAGTAGACAAAAATCAGCACCCAGTCATGAATTGAACCCTGAGCTCCTCGTCACTGGCAAATTAGAGTATAAGCGTCCAACATTTAGTCGGCGTGTGGGTCCGAACTATATTGATGAACCATCTAACCTGGCACCTTCCTCACCCAATCAGATTCGAGCGTCTCGATGGCCGACAACAAGAGGAGAGGTTCCAACAACTCCGAGAGTCGCCGGAGAAGCCACCGTAAGAACCAGAGGCGGCGCCAGACATTCCACTCCCACCAGGGACTTCTGCTGCTGCCCCCCGGCATACCACCGGCCTACCCCGCCACGGGGTACACCGCCGTCTACAAGACTGCCACCGCTGAGGAAGTGGACGGTGAGGAGGAGGCTGAGGAAGCTCAGGACGACGCCCGCCCCTGGGTACGTACCGCTTGTTCACCCAGTCGTAATCAGCAATGACTCAAATTGATGTTGGGGTGCTTCCCCCCCCCCCTCCTACGCGTCTTACTACCTGTTCGGGTTAGCCGAGTATTTTATACTAAAGTGCTCCGAGCAAGAAAGGTATAGTTTTAGTGTCAATGTATCCGTATTTTCGTGGAAAAAGGGTGAAAAACAACTTAGGAATAAAGCCTCGGTACATCTGACCGGGATTTGAACCCTAATCTTCCCAAACTGACGGTCCTGTATATTTTGAGTGTGACGCCTTGGATTAGGGATCGGTAACTTTTTTGATATCACTGTATGAGCTTAAAACAAAATTTAATGGACTGGCTTGAAAAAAATGTAGTGTAAGAAATTTTAACTTTTTATTTCTCATAAACAGTCGTTATTGGTCTAGTTTTACGAACATAAGTTCGTTTGCTAAATATTGTGTGGGTCAAATGAAATCAGTCGGCGGACCATAGGTTGCGACCACCGAATCGAGTTAAATTATTGTTTAATTGAAACGTTTAGCACCGAGGTAGTTCATTAATTTTTCCTGGAAGTGAGAAGACGAGGGATGATTAGAACGAGTGCAACTGTATTAGTATGGAGAGTGTTCCGGAAAACTACCCCCCACTGCACTCAGCTTAAATTCTAACGTTGAATTCCCAAATCAATCCCGATTGCTGCGAATCTTTATGGCCAAGACCGCGTGAGCACTTTAGAGGGTATTTGTGGCACTACGAACTGTAGTAGTGTTATTGTGACCTTTAAAGGTTTTTTTTATAACTCGCATCGGCGGGCACGCTATCTAAGGCGTCAACCCCGTTTATTATGGCCTGAATATAATGGGGGTGTCAGATGTATTGAGGTTTGTTTTTTCCTAGGCAGTTTCTTACTATACCTTCATCCAACTGTGGATATGTTACCATCCAAACCAGATTTACAGGACAAACTAGATCGGACTAGGCCCAATTGAAATATCCTGCCACTTGTAGAATAAACCGATACATCCTGATTTTTTAGGCAAGTTTTAGTTTTCATTCTTCTTAACCCATATTATGAATCGACCTGGAACAGGTTTCATCATTCACAGTTCGTGCTCAAATGTCGTAAGCTAAGCTAACCTAACCTAACCTAAACCTGGTTTGGCCTAGTAAAATTGTAGGCTATACATCCTAAGATCTAGGCTAACATTTCAGGATTAACAAATTTATACCAGGCTAAGCTATTACATCCTGAGGATCTTAGGATGTATCAATTCTGCCTAGTCCGATCTAGTTTGTCCTGGAATCGGGTTTGGGCGGTAACAGATACATTTCAGCTAGCTCCCCACCTTTATCAGATTTGCTCCATTAGTGTAAATATGCGAATATCCCGAATGGGTGCATTGCCAAAAAAAGAAGTATACTGAAGGTAAGGTCATGTTTACATTATATCTATAGCTGATATTTTCCTTATATCCTCTAACCACCCTCGTCATTCTACTCCATAGATTATGCTATTAATAAACCCGTGTGTTAAAATGTGCTAAACGTATCTATTATTATTAGCACCGATTCTTACTACCCGTTTGGGTTATACGGACTTAACGTTAAAGTGTAATGGTAGGGTGATTGTGAGATGTAATAGAGGACCTACAGTTTAACGTGGAATCCGACCCACAAAGAGGCCTGGTATTCCACACATTCACAAGTCGTGATTAATACACGTCTTGTCAGAGGTCAAGGAAAGGTTTGGGAATCAGATAAATTTGTGCCGGGACTGAGGATTGAACTCCGAACCCCCAGCACAGAATTTCGACACTTTACCCCTAGACCCCCAGGTCACCCTAAACGTATCTAAGTTTATAAAATATGAGTGTACTAAGTACTCGTTGTTGTACAGGTGTTACCTGCCAAGGAAGATCCGGAGGCCAAGCTGCCCCTCAAGAGGTTGGGCAGCGATCCTCCCCCAGACTCGGGGGCAGTCAGCGGCCTACTCGCAGTCCCTAACCTAAAACAGCGGGACATGGGCAGCACCAAACATCTCAACCTCACCGACCTGATCGTCGCGAGCCGGCACTCTCTCTGGCCGGAGAGCCAGCCGACACGCCGAGGGGATGACTCCACCCCGACCTCCTTGGTCACCTCTGAGGACGTCTCTCCAGAGTGCGTCTCCCCCGCGGCGATACTCGTCCCGCCCCCTTACGGTGCAGCCACCAGAACCGCTAGTCTACAGACGGCGTCCTCCAAATCCACGGAGACGCCCACTTTCTCCGACGACGACGAGGAAGAAGAAGAGAGGCGCGAGATGATCCTCCGAGTGCCGACGGAAGAAGAGGAGAGTATGGAAGGTTCGTCAGAAGAGCTTCAACTACTCGTTCCTGAAAGGACTTGTGTCAGTAGTTGCACGCAATCTGTTGAGCTAGAGTCTCCACCACAAACCGTGCGACGGAGGAGAAGTGGCTCCTGGAGAGGTCCCCAAGAGGTCCCCGAGAGACAGGCGAGTCAAGAGGGCAGTGGGGCCGAGTCCAGTGCGCCCGATGGCGCGCGAGATGTCTGTGATGATAGTTGTAGTGACAGTTTAGTGAATGTACCGCGAGGTGAGGACAGCAGTCTGACCTGTGATCAAGAGGTCGAAGGTCAGAACGAGTATTTACTGCGGTATTTGAGTGAGTGACGGTAGATTTAGTTATCCTGACGTACAAATATTGGAGCTGTGCTCTTTGTCAATGTTAACTAGGCTGGTTCTGTGCCTATTGTGGAGCAGGGATGTTATTTTTTTAAACTGTGACTGGATAGAGATATAGGAATACGTAATAATTAGAGGTGGCCATACCAAGGTGGAGTGTTTCGAAAGTTTTGATCCCCTTTGAAACTACTATTAATAGGGTGGTTTTCCGTTCCTCCTCCATGTGTAGGCTAAAAAT
>CABFOW010000474.1:153931-167863 GCA_902141385.1 Timema californicum | reverse complement strand
CCCCCCCCCCTTACACAACCATCCCTCACTACCAACACCCCTTACCACCCAGTGCAAGTAAACATTCAAATTGTGTTAGATCACCTCACTTAATTAAAACAAGCATACCATGATATTGAGAGACTTACAGTTATGGAATATTTTCAAGCCAAGATATTGTATTTAAAAAAAAAGCCAAAAATATTATTTAATCAAACTAAAAAACACAAAGAACATCAATAAAAGTTCAAAATAAAATAAGAACAGGCTAAAGAGCTGTTTAAGTTTAAGCTGACGCCTGTGAGCGGAGTCCTCAAGGGTGGGGGGTCCGAGCACCTTGTATCCCCTCTCCCCTGGGCTATGTCACTGTAATTAATATATAGCTATATTACAGATTAAGAATTTTTAGGAGTACTTTAATACAAATTGTCAAATCATCAAAAATATCACTAACTTATTTTAGTTTCACACAAGATCCCCGCAATTTTTAAATTATTTACAACTGATAGTAAAAATAAGCTTTGATGAAATAAATTACAATATATATTTTCTGTGGTTATTATTGTATTCTAAAATACAACTAAAACTATAGCTAATATTTATAAAAACTAACACATTAATTTGATATTGTAAACATGCAATATTAATTGTAAAACTTTTTTTTATATAAAATAGTTTCAAAATGTACCATAATTCAAACGAATATTATATTTAAAAAAAGAGCTCGTCTAACCTTCACCTCCTTTGTTTCTTCTCCAGTATAAATGTTATAGTTCAATGTGTAAATCTAATGTCCAATAGATATTATTGTTAGTGTTATCAATAAGGCCTGGATTTTGATGATATGTCACTTGTTTTTTTTTTGTTTTTACCGAACGGAAGAATCTAGAGCCGTGTTCAGGGCATTTATTGACAAACCCAATGGGAAAAGATCATTGGGATGACTTAAGCACAAATGAGAGGATAACATTCGAATAGACCTGAACGAGATAGGGTGTAATGAGGTGGACTGGCTAGAACTGTCTCAATATTAGGATGTGGAGTACTTTTGTGAGTGCAGCAATGAAATTTCAAGTTCCTAACATCATAGAGTAAGTAACATATCTTCTACTTCAAGGACCTGGTAGTATAATGGGACAGAATAGAAAAAACTAACAGCAATCAAGAGGCAAACATGAAATATAGTATGCATTTTATTTTACACAAATAGCTACAAAAGGCTTTGTGTTCTGAATGTTATGCGCAACATACAACAGTTTGATACCCGGCATTGCAAGTAAAAACTCGGATAAAGAAAAGGTGTGATAGCACCACCGTATCCCAGTTAACCCACATATAACACAACTTTAAGAGTCTAAAAAAACGATTTAGGTTTGCTATCGATAGCAAACTTATAGCAATTAATCAAAGACTATAAGAATACCCAAAAACATACTTCAAGCATATCTTTCATTAGCAAGATAATCAATTACTTAATTACTAAAAAGTGCGTACTAGCCTACAAAAATAAATGAAATTAGAATTTATGTTTGCCTACCCCGATGATTAAACAAAGTAAATTAAATAACGCAAACATCACTGCATTCCCAAATATAAATTAAACTCAAAAATGGATTTGCTTGTATGAGTTAAAAACCCACCCAAAGTAACCTCCGGTGATAGAAAACATTGACATAAGTAATACTACAACACAATAGCCGCTCATGAGAGCCATATGAGTAGAGATCCGCTTAAGTAGAATGAACTCGACAATGTATATCAAAAGAAGAGCCCAATCAAAGTGTGTGACCGAGTAGAAATAAGGTACAAGATGGGGAGGAGAGAGGGGGTCTAAGTCTAACACACGTCTTCTTAGCCAATCATACTTGTTGCTAGGTGTGACAACTCAGATATTCCTTCAACATTGGCTGTTGAGAATTGCCACATGCGCTACTTGCAGATTGCTCAGATGAACAGCATCGTATGTCGTCATGGAGATGGTCGAGTCAGCCAACTAGGCACCCACTATTGCGCAACTAATTATATCTAGTCACGAAAACAGCAGCAGTGCAGTCCAGCCTCAAAATATTGCATCCAAGATAACCATAGAGTCGGCCCATGAAAGGAGGCCTTGACATAGTAGTTTTATACAGCTGGGGGAATGGAAGTAGCTTGCTCCACCGTTGATCAACCTCCCCGGCACAATTATGGTAAAGATAATATAGCAGAGTCATTTTATCAGCCTATTAGAAGTCAGAGAATTATTATTAGCAAAATAGCAGGGCTAATTTGCTTACAATTAAGGAATATGAGGACAGATAGTAAGAGGGTACTAAGGCTAGTCCTTAGAATGCTACAAATGCATGAATACTCAATCAAAAAGTGTTACATCACACACTTGTCGGAATGAGAAGATGGTGGACATTCGTAGATCAATAATATATTTAGCAAAATCCGAGAGTTTGTTGTTTAACGTGTTTCATTGCTTTATATATATATATAATTTGTAAAAGTGCACGTTTTATTTAGTCATTTGTATTTATTAAGAGTTTCCTTCCATTTTTTGTAATATTTAATTTCATTTTATAAGTTGTTTTTTTAACATTTTCAGGTCATCAAAGTTCAGGCCCTGGCTATCCATATTAGAGCTCTTCACCGAATTACAAGGCTGCTACAAGAAGTAGGCCTTACTGTCGTGTTAGTTAAAATATTTGCCATATTTGTTTTATGATGTTATTTGCATATATACCCTTGTGACGAGATTTTGCAAAGGTATGACTGTATGTCTTGTTTGTTGAATTCCTTTCTTTCAAATAATTATAAAATTAATAAAAAACAAAATTAACTAGGGGTATGTGAAGGAAGGTGTCTTCTAAATGTGAAGCAAGGCTTGAAACATGCAAAGAAAAGTAAAAGTTGAAGATGAGGTTTTTATTATCACATTGCACTAATTTTTAAAATTATTTTATATAAAGAGAAAGGTGTGGAAAAAAACTCAAAGAACACTATATTATTTTATGCTGAAACATCTTAATTCATCTATGCTTTAATTATTTATATAATTTAATCACTAGTTGGTGCTAAAATATTGTTTGGTTGCTGTTCTCTCTCTCTCTTTATATATATATATATATATATATATATTTTTTAATTCATTCTATTCTTTCTTCAAAATGTGAAGATTTCTGTAGGTGTCAAAGTTGAAGCAAAGGAGATTAGGCTTTGACATTTTGAAGTTTCAAACAACCCTAATGTGTTAAAGGGTAGCTTATTTAAGTAATTGTCATAATCATAGTGCAGTTTTCCACATTATTTATTAAAAGAATTTTCAATAAAAACATAAATGAGTAATTAAATTTGTCACATATCTTATTGCATAATTTTATTAGATAAGCAAACCACTGAATAACTATATTCATCAAAATTTAATAAAACAATAATAGCAACTCTTTTAAAACAAGTCTTAATTTCTAGTGTACTTACAATAAAACTTCTTCTTCAGCTTGTACTCAAAAACAAACTGTTAGGAAATCAAGAAAGTAATAAAGTTTGATTTGTAACTTGAAAACGATGACAACCCACTTTTATTCAAAAAGCCTTTGCAAGGTGTTATTACAAGGTTTTAGATTCTAGTGCTTTGAAGATGTCATCTTCGTAGCGTAATCCACCTGTGCCTTGTCTAACTAATGTAATGAGCCTCTTCTCAAACAAACTTAGCCATTTAGAACCTAATTATTCTTCAATACACTAATTCATGCCAACATTCAGAATTGTGTAACTTGGATGCCTGTAAACTATTATTTGACCCACAAACTGCAGTGTGCTGTATGTACATCTAGGAATGGGAATTGAAGAGTATAAATTAAACAAAATGCAGCAACATTTACATGGATAGTTATTGGAAAATACACCTTGAGTACTTTGCCGAGATTCAGGACATTCGAATAGTCAAACACGCTGATATTAAATTGACTCTGCTATTAATAATAATTAAATTAAGAGCCTCATAAATTATGTACTTTTCCGTGTTACTGGTACATAGGTTTCATGTAGTTTAAATTAACCATTTTGGTCAAAGAATAAAAAAGTTTTAATCACGAGAAACAAAAAACATTGCAAAAAAAACCCTTTTATTCTTAGTATCAAATAAAAATAAATGTTTGTGAAAAAATCTTAGCAAAGCTAAAAATATGAATAAAAAAGGGGACCGAGAATAAATTCAATTCTTTATTTACATGTTGGTGCTAAACCACACTTTCTTTGAGTAGATATCTTGTATTTATTTCAGAATGTTGCATTTAAACTAAATTACTAAGGTTGATTATTGGACTCTCTCAGTAAATTAATTGTATTATTAATTATATTTAAATAGATGAAAAAAATCTGTTATAAAAATGGTATCAGGCTTCCAAGTTTGATGATTCAGAAAAATTAAAAATATATATCAGGCTGTCTCTGAAGTGAAACAAGTGATGATTCACCAGCATGTAGAAAGAAACAAAGCTATTAGTTCAATGGTTTAGAACACAATATGGCTAAACATGTATAGACTATGTCTAAGTGAGTTACTAATGTCATGTAATCTTAATAAACAACCCGAGTTGAAATTGAATATGAATAAAATATTTGCATTGTTATTTCCTATCATAGCCTTAATATAAAACGATTTAGTTTTTTTTACATAAGTTTAAAGCACATATTAAATTGATGGTAGAAAATGAAAGTGGTGTAGTCAATAGTGGCAAAGTATTCACCATAAAATCTTAAAAAAAAGAGACACCTATTTAAAAAGGGTGTTCTCATGGTATAATTTAGTGCTAAACTTAATCCATAGGGCTGGGATGAAGAAGATAATTTATTTTAAATGCAACTGCATTAGCATGAATAACAGATGGGGAAATAAGTGACAAATCACCTGATCAAAATTAGAAGCTCAACCTCCCCTTCACCTGAAATCCTGTATATTGTGAGCCTAGCACCTTAGACTGCATACAATTGCAGGTTCTACTTGTTGTGGTTAACAAATCTGTCTACCATGGTAAAAATGTTTAGCTATAATATTTTGATTAGAGAACTTTAAGAAAATAAAATAATATCCTAATTGGTGTTAAAAATTAATACATCAAAGACCCACCCACCTCAATGGCCGCACGGTCTAACACTCTTCTCTTGCAGTAGACTAGCCTGCCAATGACAGGAAAAACTCAGGTCAAATCTTGGTCGGCTGTACTGATGATGGTTTTACACTCTACCTCCATACAAATGTGGGTACACTCTTATAAATATAACCTTCTTAATTCCAAGAACCATTAGTGTGATTAGTCATAAGCATATAGTCTGGTAAGGTGCAATGCTGGAGAAAAAAAAACTCGTACTCAAATTTTCTGATTGTGGGCTTCACTAACTTTTATACGTCACAGCTTATTCTATGTCCATACAATTTTCTATATTGGTTGTTAATAATATTTAAGAGCCTCTCTCATCCCACGGATGACACCTAACTTAGGTAAGGAAAACAACCCACGCAGCGTGTCTTGGTGCGGTTTTCTGTATTACACTTTTTTAAAAAAACAGCGGAACTGAGAGCAGTTAAACCGTTTTACCATACAATAACCTGGAAAAACAACTTATCCCAATTTTGGATTGCATAAAACAGCACTCTTATTATGCTTCGAGTGCCAATTAATTAGTCATGAGATAGGCTATTAAGAACATAAAGTGTAAAGTACGAATTTTGTTTGAAAGAACTTATAAATATATAGTTATTTAAATAATTTTAACCGAAATATGAGTTTATGAAACTAAAATTGAGGAAATATATAAAATTGAAAATTGCTCAAAATCTGCAATTTTATGCCAGATAAAATGTGTATATTTTGAGTCAGGGAAGCATAAAATATGTTTACAACTAGTTAAGCATTAAGTTCTAGGTGAAACTAAAAATATATCATTAACATCTGAGCCATAGATGTCTCATCTTGTACCAGTTACCATAGTTGGGCACAAAGGAAGAATGAGATGAAATAGTCATGGCTGTGCAGTTGTTTAGCCTGGCTGCGTATGTTCAGTCTATACAAACAAGCAACATTAGAGTTGTTTACTAGAACTGTTATTATTCTATCAATGGAGTCGTTTTAGAGGTGTGCAAGAGACTTGCTATGGAGAGGTTATGTACTGGGTGTACTTTTCCCCCACAAACATGAACAGTGAATGTAAGAGAAAGACAAGGAAAGTTGGGGCTTTGGGAATGAAGTTTGTGAGGAGCATGTTAGCTGTACCAGAAGAAACAGAACAAAAAATTAAATCATCCATGAAATAGTGGGGGTACAGGGAGTGCACGATTCCAAACCTAATAATGGTGGCCAGGTTTATTGAAACGTGTTGATTCAACACTAATTGGGAAGTAGATAAGTTGAGAGGGGTTATATCAGAAAATATTATTTTTATTATGACACTGCTTCATTTGAATTAAAAAAAATTTAGATACAGCTCTTAGCAACACACAATCTATACCAATTAGATAGAATGTCAAAACTCATTTACCAATGGCAAATATCTTTTCCAGCATCATGCGGAATCAAACTAGGGTAGCAGAGACCTGTGTTTGACCATTCTAAGCTACTTGGGTTTAAGAAAGGGGTAGTTTTATGTGATGCTATTTTGGAGAAAAGGAGAGTAAGAGAGTATTCAGGCTTCATCATCATGAACTGTTTCCAGCCTGTGGCCGGGTTTGTTTAGTAGAATACCTTCATCTCAGGTTTGTATAACATTATTTGTTGTAAAATATGCACAGATGATTTAACAGTCAAAATAGTTGATATACATAAAGAACAAGCAATATTCAAATAACTTTATTGAAATGATAAATGGTCTTTTTTATGCAGTTAAAAATAGATAACTACACAAGATTGATGGGAGTGAGAGGGGAAAGAAGGTTAGAGGTGTTTTGGGATAGGAAGGCTCAAAAGTATGGGGGAGAGAGGGGGAGTAAAATATTTATACAAAAGGTTTAATACATAATTAATAAACACCTACAGATACACATATTTTTAAATATCAGACCGGAATGGCGTGGTAACAGCACAGCTAAAGTGCATTGCAATTGAATACATTACCGTTGTTATAATGTACTTAAACTTTGTACTTACTGAATTCATTTCTTTCTTTATCATTTAGAGCTTCAAATTTCTCATGCAGTATGCAACACACTTCCTTCAAAGTGGATGTAGTCAGGTTCTGGGATTTATAATCTTCAAGACTTTTGTCCCATTAAACAGGTTGTTCCTGAACTAGTGATAAAAGAACTTCATCAATATCATACCGTTCCATGTCTAGTACAGTTCACACCTGACTTATCATTCGACACAGGACTGAAAAGTGAGGCGGCCAGATGAACGTGGATAAAATCCTGCACTGTGTGAAAACCTGTATAGACTTGCATGCTCTACTGCGTTCGGACAAGGCCACGACACCGTATTATTCAAGTGGGGCGGTGTGACCGCAAGAGCAGTCATGTACGGGAAATAACATTTTTAACATGTGTTCATCCCCATTCCACCTAATGGTTGAATGGACGCACCAAAGGTACTGTGCTGTGAACAGTCTCAGAAAAAAATAAAGTGTTGTGTCTAAGGCACCTAAAATGTATGTAAATGAGAGGCATTTGAAATTTATGTTTTTGAGCTAGGCTGTGTTAAGGAAATAATAGCTTTAGACATTTGAGTTTGTTAGAACAACCATAAACCATAATCTAGGATGTGTGAAGGAAAGAATTGTGTGGTCAATTTAAATACTTCAATGGTCATTCTATCTGAACCAAACAGTGGCAATATGTATGGTGGTTGGTTGATATTAACCCATTGTCTGGTCCAATCAACTATCAATATGAGTGGAAAAGTCTGGTTTTGTTGTTACTGAGGGAAAGTTGACTTTTCAAATAGTCTTTTTGTTATTTCAGAGTGGCAAGTAGATAATAGCTCCTTGAAATCTTGCCCAAGCATATTTCTATTTAGTTAAGATATTTATTTATTCTGAGGTGATTATTTCCGCAAAAAAGAATTCCTACGTCTATGAACAAGAGCAAAAGGGATTTCCAATTTTGCCAGGAAAAGTATTATCACATAACTTTCAGGCTTCTTTTACATACCACCACCAACATAGGAGTGACAGCTTTACTTCACCCCAAAGGAATTACACATTTTTATCATTTAAGAAAAATCTGTTGAACTTGGCTGGGTTTGAACCCACAAACATCAGATCCTGAGGCAAACACTTTACCCCAAGACCATCGAGGTTGACTCTCAAGCATAATAGAAATAATAAAAAATTCCATCAAACGTCTTCAAAGAGGTTACTAATTTTTTATAGTAACTAAAAAAATGCAACAATACTTTTGAATGCATAGCTTGTTCAGCTGCCATGATTAGCTAAACAGTTTCTGATATTATAGGCTTTTATAGCCATTAGGACAAAGTAAACCCTTTGCAAGTATATTTAGTGTAGTTGAATACAACTTTTAAAATGACTACATTAGTTTACTAAATCTGATAGGGCAAGTAAGTTTTGATCATAAAATGTTCCAAGCTTGTGACCAGGTCAGTTTATTAATACGCTTCCATTTTTCTCCTCTCACTTGGACACTTTCTATTATCTGTTACTTCCATCTCTTTCTTGGTCTTTCTTGCAGTCCTTCTACACACTTCATCAGCATAATTCTTTTTAGTATTATCTACTTTGCAATTTTAGTGTAATTACATGAATTTTAAATAAGAGAGTGTATAAACACTATAAATTAATGTGTGATAGTGAAGACAAACTGAAAGGCTAGATTATGCCTCGATACGAACGAAAACATTTTGCCCTTCCTTTCTTCTTAAACTTCCAATTTTTTACACTTTCCCATTTAAACATAAGAAAGGTAAATGATACTAAATACTTAAAGAATTTGAAAAATAAGTGAAAGCTTGCAGTGTTGCCAAAGTGATGCGACAGTATGGTTTGAATCGATAGATTGATGAAAAATTCATAATCAACAGAAAAAATATATAAGACTAATAAAGACTATAATTTAAATACTAAATAAATAAATAATAAAAGTTATTTTAAAGATGAAAATAGAGGTTTAAACCAAGGAGTAGTTTGGATTTGGCTACCCATTGATGTGCAAGTTACCATTTTGCCTGAGCTTAGGGGTGTTGCAAAAAGCTAAAGGAATTGCACCAGAAAACTCAGATTGGCCCGCCTACTTCCAATACTTACATTTTGTTCACGCTTATTTTCATTTGTTTAGTTGCTCTTAGAAATGCTTGAAAAAGGAAGATGAACAAGAAAATAAGCTCACACAAAATTATATTTCCTAAGATTAAGTTTATTTATCTATAAAATTACACTCAACAAAAAATATACATATTCATTAAATACAGGTGAAAACTAATATTGTAGTTATTAACTTCGTAATTTTTCAATCAAATGTGTTTTTATCAGATCTTTATATATGATCACTAGTTTGTCAAATTTGAATTTACAATTAGAATGGTTATAATATAGAAATAATTTAACCTATGTTAACATGATCATCAATTTATTTTGGTCATTGTAAACAAATTTCTTGAGTGTGTTAACACTTAATTACTACATCAATGCATTAATTACATTCCAGTGGATTGTGTTCACACTTCTAAGCAGGAAAACAAAAAAGGCACAAAAAGGATCATGATTAAAACAATGTTAACATTTTTAACAAAATACATTTAAATACTCATTTGACTGATCCTTAGGTGTCTTGAAATAGAAATGTTGAACTAATCCCTAAAAAACAAACTAAATATCATGAAAAGATCTGAGAAAAAAACATTGAAACATTCAAAAAGATGACACAAGAACTGTTTACAAACATCACCATTCAATTCATTATGTAATGTTTTCTCAGGTAATTTACAAAAGTTTAATGTTTTGAAACACACACAAACCTACAAATAGTAAAGAAAACAAAAATCAATGTTACCCCTAAGATTGTTGGATTTAGACAGTTAAAATGATTATGTTAAAGATATTGTACATTGAATCATAAAGTGTTGTATTATAATAGGAACATAACTATATTAGTGGTTGTAACTAATCTACCGGTGGATACCGATGTATGACATTTATTTAATTTTTCACATTGGGAAAAAGACAGGCATAGCAAAGTGAGCATAAGAGTTGGACATCAACAAGACAGTATCAATGTAGACAAAATCAACTTAATATTTTCTGGCTTTACCTTCTAAGTTCTAATTAAGGGATAGAATTGTGAAACTATCAAAGAGAGAAAAAAAAACTTTCTCACGTCATATTATCAATGATTGTGTGTCAACATGTACTATACAGTATATTGCAAGTGTAACCACCTATTAGCAAGTTATCTTGATTTCAGGAGAAGCAGAGTAGCTAGAACTTGTACAGTGTTTCAGTAAAAAAAAAAATTAAAATTAATTTCACAATAAATAGTCCAAGTCTTCCTGGGATCAAAGTCAAGACTATTAGATCGGTAAGTAGATGCACCACCAAATGAGCAAAGGTGTCAAGACATATTATAACATTATTTATTTATTTTCATTGTTCAGTTTAGCTAACTACCATGCAGTATGATTGTGGAGACTGCTAGAATCTTAATAAAATAAAATAACGAGAAAAATAAAATATAGGTTCAAAGAAAACCATAATGTTAAACACAAAATAAAAACTGTCTAGAGTTCTGAAAAATTAAGGTTGTATTAATTTTTTCTCGATTTTAAACAGATAGATTCAGTGACTTTATAACTAGTTCTTGCATCAGAAAACATATTTTATCATCTGCTTGAGTCTTGTGAGTAAGTATGAAAATCTCTAAAGGCACCAGATTGTATTACAATCAAAACAATAATTAATAAAGGATCAACTGTTATTTATAGATAACAATATTTCATAGTTGTGTTTTCTTTTTGTGCCATGAATGGAATTAAGCTTAAAAAATGGTCTGAGAAAAAGGTTTAATCATCACAAAGATTGAACACAAAACTATGTGCTACAAGATACCTTATATTCAGACTTAAAAGTGGTTAGTTAATGTAATAAAGATATACAATGATATTTCACAAGCTCAAAATGTTTTAATTAACTATACAGGTTTGTTTTAATTGACCGATAAATCTGAAAACATTGAATCACTCTTTCAACCAAAAATTAGGCTTCCCACATACCTTTTAAGGCAGAAATCCGTGATGACCTCACACAATAGGAGATCCAAATTTGAAGCTGTACCGGAAGAGATTGTGTCAAATATTAAAACACGTATTTCTTCAAAGTTACAAAACTTTTATTTCATACAAACATTTAATAATATTATTTTGTGTGCTCAAGCAACAAAGTAATGAGCCATTATTATTGAGAATTATCTACATTGCTTGGATTCGTTGTACAAAGTAAATCCAATATTGAAGACAACAATCAGATACTTTTTTTGTGTAAAGCTACACTTTTTTTTTCATGAACTTTAGAATTTAGTAACTAATAATGACACATTTACAAAAACAATTTGAAAAAATGACAACCTAAACATAATCATGATACAAAAAATTATTACTAACAACACTCCAAGGAATGTGAAAGTGTCTACTTTATTTTACACAAAACAATTACTTAACTATATTTAAATCTCCAATATCCTTATCAACTAGGATCACCTTGAAAATCTATGCTGACTTTAAAACTGCTAGGCATGTCATCGGTGTAATTTGATGCAGAGTTGACACCAATATGAGACGTAAAAACCGTTCTTCGCTTGTTGAGTCCAAGATGGACAATGGACCAATGACTGCGTTGTGAAGTCCAACAGTAGTATTGCTGAAAACAAATACAATAAAATTACATCTTGTTAAAAATAAAAAAATATAAGTTGTAATAGGGCCGGGAAAACAGAGGGTGGTCATTTGAGAAGATTTTCTTTTGAAAATAAAAAGTATAATCATATTTATAAGTATTATTTGTTTTTATGTAAGAATAAAATTATCCAGAATGTATATAAATCAAGGGTTTAAAAAATACTTAACTCATGTTTAATACCAAAATAAAGAACTATTCATGAACCGTGTATTATATAAAAGGAAATTCTGACATCCTTTCACACCAACGCCATTTGAATCTGATGTGTTTGATCTATTATATAGATTGAAAAATGTTTTATATGTACATATGCAGTGCATTTTCCCACATCCATTTTTCCAAAATTAGATCTGCACGAGGTTACCCTAGTATCTCCTATAAAGCCCTCCACATGATATTAGACAAATTGCTCCTATAAAGCCCTCCACATGAGGTTAGACAAGTAGGCCCTGTAAAGCCCTTTACATGAGTTAGTCAAGTAGCCCCTGTAAAGCCCTCCACATGATGTTAGACACGTAGGCCCTGTAAAGCCCTTTACATGAGTTAGTCAAGTAGCCCCTGTAAAAACCCTCCAAATAAGGTTAGACAAGTACCTCCTATAAAGACCTCCACATGAGGTTAGACAAGTACAGTGAAACCTGTTTAACTGGGGCCTGGATATGTGAGAGACCTCTGTTATTGATAATTACAATGAAGTCCCGCCACTTTTGCATTAAAATACCTCTGTTACTGGGAATTTTCAGACCTTGTTAACTGAGATTAGATTTCATAGATTTTTTCGATGTTTACCTCTATAATTGGGACTTGGTAGCTCAATAACACGTATAAGTGAGACAATTTATCAGGCTTAGACAAGTTATGACACGCTTGTTTACAAACAGTCTAATTTCTTCCATACTTGCTTTGTTTATCAGTACTATCTAAGAATTTGTACGAGAAACGAGTGAATACCAATGCAAAAAATGTCAAAACGAAAGTGAAATTCTCTAACATCCGCTGATAAATTAAAATGATTATTGGAATATGATAGTGGAAAGTCGCGTGACGAACTGTGCACCGAGTTTAATTTACCAAAGTCAACTCTTTATAGAATTATTCAAAATAAGGAGGTACGAAATAAAAACATTCCAGTAAGCGGCCCAATGATTAAGGAAAAAGCTCGAGAATTTGCGAGTAAGCTGCGTATTGATAATTTTTCTGGCAGTAATGGGTGGTTGGAGGGCTTTAAAAGAAGGAACGATATGGTTTTCAAAAATTTTGTGGAGAGAGCAATGTTGTGGACAACAATGAATGTAATCAGTGGATTAAAAATCTTCCAACTTTATTACATGATTTTTCATCAATGCTGATGAAGCGGGCTTATTCTACAAGTGCCGTCCGGATAAAACTTTTACAATCAAAGGTCAGCCTTGCTATGGTGGTAAATTGAGCCAAGATAGAATTACTGTGCTTGTGTGTGCAAATATGTCTGGAACAAAAAAAACTGCCACTTCTCTTAATTGGGAAATCAAAAAATCCAAGATGCTTCAAAGGTATCAAAACTTTGCCTGTTAGTTATCAAAACAATAAAAAGGCTGGGATGACATTTGATCTATTCGCGGATTGGTTGAAAAAAGTGAACGCCAATATGAAGGCCCAAAAAAGAAAAATTGTTTTGTTTGTTGATAACTGCACAGCTCATAATAATATTCCCGAATTAGACTACGTTAAATTATTGTATTTACCTGCCAATACTACAAGTAAATTACAGCCAATGGATCAAGGTGCTATCAACAACTTTAAAGTTTACTACAGAAAAGAAGTCTTACAATACATTCTTAAATCTATAGAAGAGAATAAAATCCCGGAAATTAACATCCTCCAGGCAATGAGATTTGCGAGAAAAGCTTGGTTTTGTGTGAACAATACCACCATTAGTAACTGCTTCAAAAAAGCTGGATTCAAAGTGACGGATGAACCGGAACCTGAAAGCTTACAAGAGGAGGAAGAGAACTGTGAAACACTTGCAGAATGGAACCAGATTATTGCCGCTTGTAGTAGCAATGAAAATGACCAGCAGCCCACTTTTGAGGA
>CABFOW010000474.1:102258-152405 GCA_902141385.1 Timema californicum | reverse complement strand
AAAAAAAAAAAAAACTTGGCAATTTATTAATTTATTTATCATTACATGGCTTACATCAACTTTAGTTATTTTGATATTCTACAAGAGTATTGTTAAGAAGTTTAATTTGGGTTTGGTTTGATAGTGGAAGAACCGTTTTATTTTAATATAGATATGACCACAAAAAATTTAATTACAGTCTGATTTTCTCAACCTAAATAGAAAGCAATCTTTTAAGTTATTTAAGAGGAAAAAGATTTTATTTGACATTTGCAAGAAATAAAGACTATATTGTTTTATTCTAAAATGACCACCCCATTTGTTTATGAAAGGAAAAAGACCTGGAAAGACTTTTGTTCTACAGATTATAGACATGAAATTCAGCTCCTTTTTAAAAAAAAACAAACTAGATTGTATTAAAATGCAAGGTGAGTGGTAGAGGGGAATGCTAATCTGAATATGGTTTATATTTACCACAAAATTTGTAAGGTTGTTTCCTTTAGTATCTTTGAAAATATGTTGTTTCAATTTCGGGGTTGGATTTATGTATTCCTTCTGGCTGTTCTTTTATGATCTACCCTGCCTTTTATCACTGTGAAAAATTGTATAAAATGCGGGGAACGATTTTAAAAGTGAATCAATCGGAGGCAGGAGAAATCTCCAAACACATTTTACTAAACAGGTTCGACCACACGTTGTAAAAGTCTATGACAATGATGTTGATGATAGTTATATGTACAGATATTACAACTTTTTATTATTCTTAAAAAGTGGCAATGGTGGATGATTCTAGATTAAATCAGTCTGTTAGCCCTCGAGTAGGTGTGCCGGTATATTTAACAAAAGCAGTCATTTCAGGTACTTTAAACCCCAGTCATAGTTTTCACTGAACTATTGATACTTGGTATGAATGAAATAATTTGTTCCATAAATTTTGTTTTAGTTAGTTAGATTAAACAAATCCTATAAATAAAATAAAACTAATAATGATATTTAATATTTATTGTGCGAGTAAAAATAGAAAATACCATAATTTATAACATGAAACTTTTTCTAAAAAGGATTTAATTTCTTATTTTTACAAAAAAATTCCTGTTTAAGGTATTATTTTACTAATTTGGTACAAATACAATGTGAATACACAATACAAACATAATTTAGAGAGAAAAAGGGTAAAAATCACATGTTAAAATTTAGAAACTAGAATTGTCCTTCGTCCTCATCTAAAAATACCTGCAAACCTTTACAAACTTTTGCGGGAGGCATCATCCAAAGTAACTACAGTTTAATTTTGTGTTTATGTTATTAGCAAATGCAATTTCTAGAACAAATTTTTCATATTAGTACACGACTTGCTAACTAACTTATTTCTAAGACATATAAAACACTCAGAATGCAAACTGTATATTCACCAATGATAACTTTATAGCCCCACCTGGAATCAAACCTAGAATCCTTGCTTCAATAAGCGAACAAAAAAAATTTAACTAATAGTCACACTGTGATAAGACTAAACAAAGAAATGTGTCCAAAAAGCTTATGTGATTAAAATAAAACTTGTGTTACTTGGGCTCGTGAATGCCTCAACAATGAGTTTGATTTTTTACTTGAGTGTGCATGTCTCAACAATGAGTTTAACTTGGTGTTACCAGCATGTCTCAATGATTTTGACTCATAATGCTTTAATTAAGACAATTTAATTAATTTAATTCCAACTAAAACAGCATTAAGTAAAGGTCACAATAAAGGGATAGAAAAAGTAGCACGTGTCACAGGCGCCTGACGATGTTACCACACTGACAAATAACTTGGGGTACCTTATACGCCAGAGCGCCCGCTTGAAGGTTAATCCCAAAGAGGATGCTCAAATAATGTATCGGTAGTCTTGTACATGTTCTAACGAATATTTAAAGTAAGAATGTCAACCTAAGAAAAGTGAAGCTGTGCAAGATGTGTTTTAAGAGGTCAAGGTTACAGCAGTGTAAATATTGAATTGTGTTGTCTTCTTTACGTCCAAAGCAGCAGTGTGTAGTCTATAGAGTTGATCCTATCACTCTTTCAAGCATAGTTGGTTCACATTAACTTTGGTCTTTTCTGACATTTCAAAAATTATTCTAAAGCTTATCTATATTTAGCCAAATAGCTATTATTTTAAGAAATTTACAGTCTATTCATATCACCTATTTGTGTAAATATGACACCATTAAAAGGATACTCAATTGTTTGTTTTTGCCACATATAGTAATTAAGATTCTTCAGAAAACACAAACTATCTTAAAGATTTACTATTTTTTGATTTTGGAGTGTTTGTGTTTCTGTACTTCAAAAGATTAGTTTTATTTTCACGATGGATTTCAAGAAACTTAAATTAGAGTTTGAAAACTAGCAGCAACACACATATGTATAAAATTACATTGAAACGTTTCATTCGTCTTTAAAATAAGATTTTACCTAGAATATTCAATTCTTAGTGGTGTTTCTTTCGATCTAACCATTTTGTGTTCACTTTAAGGTCTAAATAAAATTAATATAATCATCATCAACATCATCATCTGTATTCAACGTGTGGCCGGGTTAGTTTGGTAAAATGCCTCAATTTTTCTTTATCCTTACGCCATGCCATGTTTTCTCCTTAATTGCTATAAGTAATACTATTCCAAGCAATTTGGTGAAGTAAATTTTTCAAAGATTCTTTTTACATAAATTTTCTGAATTAAATGTTAAAAATAGCATGATAGTACTTAAATAGCCTCTTAAAGAAAATAAATACTTGTTAAAATAGTTATTTTCTTTTTGAACAATTTTGCGCATCCTTTTTTTATAAGTTTTAAACTATTGTATCTCTTCGAATTTTATTATAGATTTTTACAGCAATATTATTTGGCAATACTGTTGCTAAACTGAAAAATATATATATAACGTTATTTATTTTCATAGTGAGATATATGTTTACCAAGTTTGGTGTAAATAGTTAACTAATTTAAATGCTAGAAAGGAAATGAAATAAAGGGTCATTCCACTGAGAATTTTTTTTAAATCTAAATAAGTGATGTTAAATAGCCTATGTAGCTAAAAACAAGCTAAAAGTGATAAAATCGAATAATTAATTTCAAAAACCATTGTGCAAAGTAATCTAATTGGATAGTGTAGCAACCCTCATTTTTGCCAAGACATGTGTCAGCGAGCAGTTTTCTGAGGTTATGCCAACGGCCCAAGAGCCAAGTTTCATGTCTATGGGGGGTGGGTGTGACAGGTTGAAAAAATAAAACACCCCAGCTTCACCAAGCTGGAGTGCGGGAAGAGATGAGCTAGCTGTAAATACCTCGACAGACAGAGTTGCTGCATTAGTGTTTGGTTTTTCTCACTTCGTGCCTTCTCTGTTGGTAACAATGCTGAAAGAAAACACCAAATCTACCCCAGAACACACCACTGTAGAAAGAAAAAGAGGGATGTGCGACTTGTTAAAATCAGCATTAGCGGCCTAAGATCAACATTTACAGAACAGTAAATAAAGTTAACACTGAGCTTAAATTGTGTTTCAACTAAATCAAAGAGTGATTCTTGAAAGTTTGGCACCAAGATACTGCAGCTTTGAACTGAATAATCTAGTTCAACCAAACTAAGAGTAACTCATTATTTGTAAAAACGCACACTAAATTATACTATACTCATCCCCAGTGTCAAAAATATTTTTATGTGTGCACAATATATTGTATTTTTAAAACTATTTTATGGTGGACATTTTATTTTGGACAAAGTGTTGATAGCGTATTTCAAAGTGGGACTTAAGGGCTGTTGTTTCCTACACAGGACGCATATATAATCAGATCAATAAATATATTAAGGCTACTGATTCATACAGCTTTTTTGGCAAGTTTACGTTACAATGTTTTGACTTATGTGAATTAAACTACATTCAAATATCTATCTGCAGAGTAAAATTATACTTTGAAGGGTGGGGTTCACAAGAATGTTGACAAAATATGCAAATATTGTATTTATTTTATAATATATTATATAAATGTGGGTGGGAAGTGGAAGTGTGATTATTAATTAAAAAAGTATTTAACCCATTTTCTCAGACCCACTAACTAGTTTCATTTAAAAAAAAACTTTCTTTGTTCTCAGATACCATTTGGATATACCAAATACAATTTCTAATTTGAAATTATTACACAGCTAGTTTTACAAAAGGTTTTTAAGTAACACATCTTATAAAATTTAGGTAAATATGAAAATGGTGATTTAAAATTCTAGCTGAAAAAAAAAGCATTTCTGTGGGTTGTATGTGTTTTGTTTATATGAAAATTATGTTAAAAAATATCAGGACACTAACTTACTCCTTTGTTGCAATGTTATAAAAAGGTGTAGAATTTTAATTTTTATATTCATTTTAATAAAGGACAATTACAAATTATTTTGACAAAAAGGTATGGAATTTAGTTTCACCACAATTAATGGATAGTGTAATTGCTGATGCAGTCATAGTAGCAAAATAATGATTCATTGGTGTCTGATCTGGTGGCCTCTAGTTTAAAAACTTCCATTTTAGCAATGTTCTTTACAACAATCGGGTTTGATATCAACATGTTTATAATTATAAAACATATATGGTCCATTTTTTTATCACTGTGTCTTATTACCTATTCAGGATACACACATATATGATAATTACTCTAATGGGGGAGGGATTAGGAAGGAAGCATTTTAGAGGTAGTATACCCGCATTTACATGTAAGGAGAGTGGGAAACCATTTGAGAAAAGCCAGCCTCAGTCAACCCCACCAGAATTCAAACCCTGTCCTCAGCAGTCTAGTCTAATACTAGAGTGATGCCTTAGACCAAATCATCACTGAAAAGAGTATATATGGTCTAATCCGAGGGAAAAGAATGAGGATGAATTTGTAAGTAAGTGCACCAGAATTCTCCCAGTCCATTTAATCAAAGGCTAAACCTATGATAACTATATTTAAGCCTACATCTGTGGTCATATGGTCTAATGTGTCGCTCTCGTGTTAGAGTGGATTGCCGATTAAGAGGAAATTGGCATTCAAATTCTGGTCAGGTTTACTCAGGGTGAATTTTCTACAGTTTCCCCACTTGCTTTCATTCATATGTGTGTACATTTTCTTTAAAATTATAACCTTCATCTCTATCCCATTAGCATAATTAATGTAGGCCTGTGTGAATATCCCAAGAGGGTAATAAGATGGAGTGAAAAACAAAATCCTACATTTAAAGATAAAAGACATTTATTAATTATGTTTGTCAGCGCATAACCTGAACGGATAGTAAGATGCACTGCTAAAAAAAAGTTTATCATGACCGGTGAAAACATTCAAAGCTACAGTACCAGGTAAAATATGTATTTTGAGACAAACTTAAAATAATTATCTGATTTTTCTTTCCAAGCCTTTTATAACTTTTTAATATGGTGCACCTAGTCTGTAATAATTTATTTTTTTCTAAATGAACATGGCAATCGCCGCACATCCCTGAACAAAGTTGATTTTAACGTTTATAACATTAGCTATCCCAAGGCAATATGTAACATAGGTACCTAAAAAAACTTGCAAAACAAATACACAACAAAGAATAAAAATTCATTGTAATTAAAAAATAAAGCTTGGCTTAACCTAAGTTAGCTATAGGGGTCACCTGGATCGAGCAATATCCTGCAGAAGTAAACACAGCCGGGCACTAAACCAACGAATCAACAGCAACGTTGAGCAGTTGTACGCATCACTAGTGGAGTAAAATGTTGCACCATCAATCAATGCTACCAAATTGACAATATCCCTTCACTTTCAAAACAAACACCCCACTTGCAATCACAAAAAGCATTACCTACGTTTATGTAATAGTATTAAGTTTTAGCTCATTTTAAGACATGTCAACATCTCATTCTTCTTGGTAACGTTACCCTTAGACAACTTGTATTATCTAATAATTATTTGGGTGAAAATTTTAAATATGATATACTCTCGACTATCCACGTTAATGAATAAAAGGAGTTGAAATTATCTTTGAAAAACAATTATAATCCACTTTAATAAAGAAATTAATCTCCCATCACATCTCAAATTTAAGCTTCCTTAACAAAAGAAAGATAGTTGGCAATGTTTGCCAGACCATAAGGTCAACAGCAATCTTTTGGAGCACTGCAATTAGAAGAGAAACTTAGTACCCATGTAGTCGAAAAATTTAAAGATTGACGCACGGATAAGTCACAAATCGGATAACTGGCACAGAGATAATCAGGGATTTACTGTTTAATAAAATGATGATGTAACATAAACCTAATAGAAACGTCACCAAACAAAAAAGAGGTGTTAAAACATCTAAATAAGAAGTGCATTTATAAAATACATTTTTTTGAAATAATCAACCATTTATTTAAGATTTAAAAACAAAGCAAAGCTTAGCTAGGCCATTATGCACCGAAATCCAATAGCCAACTTTTCATGTGCACCACTAAGTACCACTTAATTTTAATTGTCTTTCAGTATTATTTGAAACTCAATGAAGTTGACAAAGCAATTCAACAAAAGATGGGATTAAATGATATTTATATTTGCTCTGTAAGCTTCATTAGGTTACAACGTTTAATTAAACAGTTTAAAAACGTGTTCATATGTTATTATCTGTTAGAGAGAAACAATACATACAAATGTATCAAAATTAATCTAATCTGTTGGTTAAAATACAACTTGTAAAATAAAAGGGCTGTGCGATTCTAGATTTAAAGGTTTGCTATAAATGGTTGTTTTTTTTAAGATTGGAACTTTTCGTTTTGATTCTTTGAAAGAAGAAGTCAAATGTATGTAAGCAATTATGAAGTTAGGGCTAATATATGGTAGAGTGAAAAAAATTGATAGCTATTATCAGCTAATATAAATGAGAATATAAGCATCCTTAAAGATATGCAGTTTGAGAAAATGAATAAATCCTGTTTGCAAAATAATACTAAATACTTGACTTTTATTCTATACAATTTAAACTATAGCAATAATTTTTCTTGACTTAAATGTGAATCTTACGTCATAAGTTTACTTATTGATATTTTTCAAAGATAATGTATTTTGCTAAGAAAAATTAAAATCTGAAAAGAATATCAAGTGTGGTCTATTTTTGCACTTGCAATCAAATTTACAAATAGACAATCACATAGCCAACCACCAACAAGCATTCGACATAAATGAAGACTAGTAACATGAAATGATAATGTGGTGAATGAACTTGATCTTGTAGTGGAAATTACTTGGAACAATTATTTATCTATTTCAGCAATGCCCAAATAAATTTAATCATGGAACACTTTTTTTTATTTTTTATAACATAAAAGAACCCCCTAATACATTTAGCTTAGCAAATAAAGCAAAGTGCGGCACATGAGAAAATGTTCTTGGTTCAAGGTCAAATAACTTTACATTGGAAGTTTTATTTTTCCAGGGGTAAGGCAACTAACATTTTGTCCTCTTTCATGTCCCATAAATAAATGCAGTCCCCCCTGTCTGTATATGTGCCATTTAGGGAAAAAGTATTATAAGGTGTTTGTCTTGATTGTGATTGTTAATGTTATTATTATTAGCAGCACTAAGTCTTACGACCAGTTCAGGTTATACGCACTTACGCTGTGTAATGGCAGGGTGATTGTAAGATGAAATGGAGGACCTACAGTTTTAACGTGGAATCCGAACCACGGTGGAGGCCTGGCATTCCCCACATTCACAAGATGTCTTGTCAGAGGAGAAGGAAGGGTTTGGAAATCAGATAAATCTGTACCGGAGCCCAGGATTGAACTCCAAAGCCCCAGCGCAGGAGTCTGACACCTTACCCCTTGACCGCTATGTCACCTATGTTAGGTAGTTGATAAATTATAATTCTGTTATAAGTATGTAGAGGGAATGGTTATGCTCCAACAGAACTTTCACAAAGCAAAGCGAAATCTGCTCTAGTATATAAATTCTTGCGCATAAACTAACCATTTTAAATTGTTTTTAAAAATCAAATGTGACTTTATTTAACTTGTAATTTGAAATTTAATAGGCCTGTGAAAAATTGTTTCTATCTTCTTTTTAAAAAATAAATAAATTATACTGTTAAACTTATAATTTTACATTTTATAGGCCTGTGACAAAGTTGTTTCCGAAATGAAATACCTGCCTGATACTAATATCTGCTGTCTGACCACCCTTACCGTATATTATACTTTTTATAAAGAAGGCACAGGAAAGGTTGATAAAAAAAACATAAAAGGAACGAGCACAATATGGCTTTTACAGTGCATAGAAGAACACATTTCATATTTTACATTGCTGCTATTGAACAAAGAGGTAATGGTTGCCTCTTGAAGATAATCCATCATTATTGACCAATCCCCCAACCTAAGTTTCATTCTTTCATCAAAGTGGGTCTAAGTCAAGACAGACAGCGAGTGAAAACTAGGATGTCATTCAGATTTAAATGTAATTTAAAACAAAGGCATTTTGTGTTTGTTCCTTTAATATGTTTCTATCCACCTTTACTGTACCCTCTTCCAAATATAATACAAATTTAGTTACCTCATAAAGCGAAAAGAGGTTTTAGCTTGTAGAAAAATATATATTTTCACATCTAATGTCCATTTCCTCTGTTCATTCTTTGTTATTTATTTAATTTTTTCCTATCTATGTTTCCTATAATTCATTACCAATTTACTTTTTCCCCCTTTTATGTTTTTCGGTTTCCTTTTTTTAGGATGTTGTGATGCGCATTTCACACTCCCTTCTGATGAGTTCTGAAAGAATGAAACCTAGGTCAAAAGAATGGCTGTAATGATCGAATTTTTTCAAGAGGCTGCCATTACCTCTTAGTTAAGTGGCAGAAAAGAAGTGTGAATTGCATTAGTTTCACTGTAAAAACCATATTGTGTTTGTTCCTTTTATGTGTTTTATCTACCTTTCCCTATATTCTTACTAAAACAATATGAAAAACCTTTGTAGGTGATCTTAAGCCAATATATAAGGTTCCACAAAGAATTAAATAAATGAGCTGCGTTCTTATAAGGTCTATTAAAGATTGGAAAAAAATATGAGAAAAATATGTCAATAAACTAGTATTAAATAAGCTTTCTTCAGAAAAACAAAATCGTTATTTTGTTACTTGTGTGAAACATTATTCAAATATAAATTTTAAACAAAATTGTTAGACATTTTTAAAAGACTTCCAATTTTCAAAAATATATGTAGTAAACTGTCCATTTAGAAATTTTCTTTGAAAAACAAGTACACAGTGTTATTTATCATGTAAAACACTTAGTAGATTTAATTTATAGACAAAATCGCTAGGACTATTTAAAAAAAAAAAATTCAAACATCAATTTTAGAGCTAGTCTCAGAATATGACCATATTATATAAATTGTCTTGTCACCACCTATTTTTACACTCAATAGACTTTTGTCTAGAGCACCGATTCCCAACCTTTATGAATGGCGTGCCACCCTATCAATTTTTGTAGTTTGTAGTAACACTGAAGTAAAGCCGAATATTTAGTATTTCAGTACATTTTTAATTGTGCCCAGGGATATAATAGCAGAAACCACGTTGCTGCACCATCTGACTTAGCTTTAATCAGTGTTGCCACCCTTCTAATCATCATTTAAATGTTTGACTTTTGGTTACACTTGGTCTTAATATATTTATAAGATTTTATCAAGCCCTATCTTTTTACGATTAGTTTGTGTGGCTTCGCACAGCATAACACTTGTACTACACCTGCCACAGTTTGGGAACCGGCAGTCTAGACAATATAACTTAATCAATTCAAACAATTGGCTAGACCTAGACTCAGAATCGATCTGTTGTGATCTTGGTTCAGTTAGAGATATACAACCGAGACCTATACCAAAAAATCGTGGAACCGCACAGCTCTAAGGCAGTAAAATGTTTACAAATTTGATAAATAGCTAAGCAATGGAAATAACATTAACTTTCAATGAACATCCACTTAAATGTTATGATTTTTCAACAAGCATATACCTCTAAAATGGATTGGTCATGAATATATTTCTTCTGGCCTACATGATAATAGTCCATGGGTTGGTTAAAATGTCACAAATAACCATCTGAAAAACTAATTATGCAAACAGACAATTATTGGAGTTTGAATGAAGAATTTTAATTATAAAGATCTATTCTTCAAATGTATATATTTGGACAAGTATTAACAGTATGATCACAGAAATTTGTAATCACACACTACATTTATCATATGTTATATATCCCCACATTCACACCAATGTTCAAATCAATGTCAAGGCTTTCAGAGATAAAGAGCCAATTAAATTTGTGTATAAATGTACAATGACATCTTTGCTTGAAGTAAAAAGGAACTAATTTTAATTTTGTACCTGCACTCATGATTAATTATTTAAATGTCTTCTCTCTTTCTTCAATCAGTGTAATTAAGGGTTCATAGACAGTTCTGCGATTCCATCCTCTTCCTCTCCATTCCCTGACAGATTAAGGTTAAAAACCAAAAAAGACTAAAGCCATAATAGTCTATCCATTTTTAAAGTCTGAAAGTCAAGCGGGAAAGTGCGCCATCTTTTACAAAGCTTAGAAACTATTTTGATTCATAACAATATGACTACATGCAGTCCTTACAGTAGGGAGTGCTCTGTGAATACTTAGGTTCATAGCTTTAAGCCAAGCTATAAATATAAACTCAAGCTCGGGCTCAAAAAAATTTATGAGCTCCCTAGTCAAAGTCCTTTGGAAAAAGTTATTTCTTTTTCTCGCATTGTGTGTATGGTGATGAATGATTAGCTGTTTACTCTTCTTTCTACTTGTTGGGATCTAAAGTGTCACACCCAAAAATTAATATTTTCATGAATGCTTTTTAAAACGTCCTTAGGAACATTAAATGGAATGATAGTTAATTTTTCAGTTACTATTACAGTATATTTAAAATGCTCAATGCACTTTATTTCATACATATTAGTATATTTAAAATGGAAATAGTGGAGTAGAAGTTGTTTAGATGGAACATTAAAAGAACACAGATATGTATTTAAAGACAAGCTTTCACTGTCACAGACAGTTTCGTCAGGTGATGAGAGTAGACGGATGCGCTTGAGCTCAAGAGTTGGGTGTGTAGTTTCAAATTTTGTATTAATTACGCTTAAAAAATTGCTTGGTTAAGAGATTATTAGAGCTTCAGCTTTTTAAGTGTCAAGAAGATAAGTAAAAAGTTATTAATACAGTAATGACCCAAAAATAGGCTGCCCCTTCATTTTGAATATATTCTACACCCTAAAACTATCACTTTGATAGTAAAAAAGTATGCATTATAAAAATTAGTTCATATTTGAAAGGGAACAAATACAAAATATTATTTTCCTTTTTTTCCTCAATCTCGCAGTCAGAAAACGAATGCGAAGCAAGTAGCATAAATTTATAACTTGATAGAACAGCCATAAATAAGGAAAAATAGATTCTGGGTGTGACATATGCTACAAACACACGATAAGGGATTTTTCGCAATATTTTTATCGACATCATAAGCAATAATATGGGTTTACCCTTTTATATTGATAAATTAACAGTCGAAGACTGGATGTTGTTTCTGTCCTAGTCTTAAGATAGATTATAAGGCATATGAAACTAAGGCCTAGCCAGCTGGTAATAGAAAATATATGACTTTAATAAAAAAGTGACCCAGGCCACAGGTTGGAAACAATATTTGATGTTTTATCTAAATCAATAGGAAGAAAAGTATTTTAACCATACAAGGCTATTAATGTCAAAGATATGAGCTTTCTCTGGCAGTCAAGTGTGCGTTGTCTAATTAATAATTTGCATTCTCAGTGGATGAAGGCATGCGACCTGATTGCATAGTGTGAAGGGGTCCTAAAATATACATTGAAGATTCCAAACAAATACACTAAATTCTTTAATTTTATAATAAAGAAAATTGATAAAACTAAAGAAAAAGGAAAAATAAACTACTTTGAATAAATTTGATGAAGAAAGCCCACCAACAGAAAGAGGAAAAATGTGGGAAGAATCCAATGCACAAAGGTGACATCTTCTTCCTTTCTTCTGTCTTCTTTAGTAGAAGTAGTCCCACACACATTTTAACACAAATAAAATAATATTTCGGCATTGTTGCCTTTATCAAACACAAAGAATAAGAGAGTACAAATAACACAAACAATGGTACTCTCTTCTTCTTCGTGTTTGATAAAGGCAACAATGCCGAGATATTATTTTATTTGTGTTAAAATGTGTGTGGGACTACTTCTACTATAGAAGACAGAAGAAAGGAAGAAGATGTCACTTTTGTGCATTGGATTCCTCCCACATTTTTTCTCTTTCCCTAGGTGGGCTTCCTTCATCAAATTTACTCTTAATAGTTTATTTTTCCTTTTTATTTAGTTTTATCAATTCCCTTTATTATAAAATTATCTAGCCATTGGGCCACCTCATTTTTAAACTAAATTCTTTACGACAGTGTAGAAACATTGTACAATGATATCAGTGGTAGTGAAGGAAGCCAACCTGAAAGGATAGTTAGGTTAGGCCTTCATATAAACAAACAGGTTGGCTTCCTTCACTTATCACTTAATTTAAATTATTATATTGTGTTTCTACACTGTTTTATTATACACATGTTATACAAGAAGTTTCTAGAGAAGTATTAGTTTTATCAGCCATTTTAATTTAAAGTTTAATTTTACCATGGAAAACTTTTGACTCCAATTTAGGCTGGATTTATATTCAAGTATCAACAGTTATTTGTTAGATTCAGAAATCGAGATAGATATAAAGAAGGATAAAGATATATTATACCATAGTATATTTTGAGGTGTGGAAATGAGGAGGGGAGGAAGTAAATGGCCAAGGTTAACTATTTAAGAGCATCAACTTATCTGTTTGTTGGTTTTTTATTTAGCACCACATCTTACCCACTCGGGTTATATGCTTAAGAACTAATTACGCTAATGGGTTAGGAATTGGGAAGATTGGATTTAGAGGAAGTGAACCCACCTTTGTGCGGAAGAAGAGAGTAAACCATTTAGGAAAAATCCCTCCCAGTTCACCTGAACAAGATTCAAACCTCAATCTCCCCATCCTTGGTTGTCTAGCTCAACACAAAACTAGTGTGTTAGCTAACTACACCACTAAGGTGGGTTAACTTATCTGTTATTAGCAACCAAACAGAAAGTAGAGACTACAGGGTTGTTAAACAAAGAACCTTAAAGGGTGCCAATTCTAGAGAACATTTATGGGGCTTCAACAAAAAGAACTTTTAAGGGCTTTCAAACCTAAAGAACATTTAAGGGGTGTCATACCTAAAGAATATTTGAGGAGTTTCAAACCTAAATAACCTTTAAGGTGTTTCAGACCTAAAGAACATTTAAGGTATTTCAAACCTAGCAAAATTTTAAGGGCTTTCAAACATAGAGGGCATGTAAGAAAATTACTTTTAATTTTTTGCGTTTGTCCAATAGTTAAATATAAAACTCCATTTTACAAAAGAAAACAACTAATAAAAATAATTTCCATCAAAAATCTATTACAATTAACTTTTCAATTTGTGTTATTCAATATTAGTTTAAAATTTTGCTATTTGATTCGATATAAAATACTATTTGCACCTCCCTACTTATATTATACTATATTATTTTATTATTTATATTATATTTAATAATGTCTAAAATTTGACTAGTCTTTTCAAATTAGTTTAAAAATTAATATATATATTTTATCTAAAATTATTATAAGGTGTCGTTTTCATAATTTCCCTTTTCAGGTATTTTTGACTCATTTCTTGTCCCGTTCCTGTCCTGACATAAAAAAAGGCCATTCATGTCCATCCCTAAATAAGACCCATTACTTTCAATGAGAATGTTCATAATCAAAATGTTATAAATAGTAATTGCGCACAAGTCATAAAATTGGTGTAGCTTTAACTTATTATGAGACCAGCATTGGTGGCCATGTGGTCTAACGTGCACCTCTCGTGTTGGACTAGACTGCCGAAGACAGGGATACTGGGATTCGATCCCAGTCGGGTGCAATGAGACTTGTTTTCCTTAAATGGTTTTTCATGCTTCCTCCCACACGAATGTGGGCGCATCTCCTTTAAATTAAACCTTCCTAATTCCTAACAAAATAATGTACAGTAGCTCCATGGCTTCTTTGGTGCTGACTGACAGCTTTGAAAAGTTACCAGACCAAATTATGTATCCCTACGCCGAACTATATGATTTTCAAAAATATGTGTCTAGCAGCTGTCACTTCTGAAAGTACAAATTTAGTTATATACCTAAATTTGACTATGAAGTCAGCTTTGAGCTGTCAGTCAGCACCAAAGAAGCCATGTGGCTACTGTAATCAGTATTTAGGTGTACAACCCAAATGGGTAGTAAGACGCAGTAAGAAAAAAACCTTATTGTGCATTTCTTTAAGCACAGACAACCCTTGGACTTAAAAAGTATACGTATTAGAAAATGGAGTGCTTTCAGAATTAGCCCCGAGATTAACCAACATGGGAGTGTTTTCAAAATCCACCCTTCTAAGATTGATCAACATACCATATTGGCCCGAAAATAGGCCGCACCCTAAATTTTTGACAACTTTTACGAGAAAAAACCATATTCCCACTTAAATATGGTCAGTGGATTAAATCATTTGAAAATAGAAATTGTTTAATGGTAGGTGCTTACACTTAAAATTAGGTTACTTAAATAAATCACTTACATAGGAAAAACTCACAGTATTTACACTTAAAATGATGTCACTTGGAAATAAAAAAGTAAGTTATTCATACTCAAAATTAAATCGCTTGAGAAAAAAAAGGTATGTTGTTCACACTTTATTCCCTGGCTAAAACCCGCTCTTTTCTCAACATGATTCGTCATGTTGCACTTCCGAATTTAATACACGCACTAAATTGTTGTTATCACAATAGAATAAATGTTCCGAATTTAATACACGCACTAAATTATTGTTCTCACAATAGGATAAATGTTGACCATTTAACACACATATTAAGTTATTGTTCTCACATTAAAATAAATGTTGACCAACATATTAAAACAAAATCTCACTAGAAATATTTAAGCTCCCTTTACCAAAAGTGTATAGTGGCAATAGAATGCGCTGAAACAATAATTTTATTTTGCAGCCATTATGGCTCAAATATTGTACACACAAATAAGATAGTAAGTCTTCATATATATATATATATTTTTAAATAACTTTGCCAAATGTCATGGTTCATCTATTTTTAAATAACTTTACCAACTGTCATGGTTCATTTATTTTTAAATAGCGGTGGCGAGATATATCGATTTAACAACATGGATATCCTATAGGTACAACAATGAATGTGTATTATCTAAGAGTGTGATTATAGGCCGCATTAGAGTTTTATGAGAGCTGTTTTTTGGGGGAAAATGCGGCTTATTTTCGGGCCAATACGGTAGAGTGCATCAAATGTACCTCCTTGCTTATTTTCTTTTATTCTTCTTTGCTAGTTCTTTTTAGCATAGGGAAGTTCTGTCTTGGGCGAGAGAGTAAAGGTGTTGATCTTAAATGCATGTATCTACCTCTTTTGAGGGGTAGCAAGGAAATATGTGTTTGAATTTGGTTTGTGGAATGTAGCTAGGAAGAAGTATTTTAATAGGCCAGTTAAGACACCAGAAAAAAAAATCATCACTCTCAGTAATAATCCCCCCCCTCAACATTTTCCCAAGAATGAAGATACATTTATTTTCTACTTGCTTTAATACTATTTCTCAGTATTTATGTTTCAATCATTTCAATGAGGAAATTATAATTTTGAAAAATATACAAAATCGAAATTTCACTATACTTAAGTTTACAAAGAAATTTTGCTAGAAATTTTTCTAAAAAATTTTATTTCTAACATTAAAATGGTTATCAAAACATATTTTAATTACACTGTAGTGTTTTTGAATGGAAAATATAAGAGCGAAATAAAACGAGACTATACCTTTTTTTTAAATTGATTATTAAACTTTTTAAATAAGAGTTATGATAAATTGTTTTGATTTAAGTAACAATAGGACTCCAATATTTTTAGCAGCTTTGGTTTGTTTGGCATTTACCAATTTAAGTGGTAGTTTTTTTCTTTGGTGCGCCGTACCACTTAAAAGTTTTTATTTTTCACCACTTTTAGCAAAAAATAATCTTTAAATCAGGTATAAACATTTTATACCAAAATCCAACATATAATTTGGTGAAATTTAATATTTTTACTACAACTCAGAGTCCCTTAGCATTTTCAAAGATGCAGCATTTTAAAGATAAAATATATTTCCTCTTCCCTCCTCACTAGTTTTAGTTTAAAATTATGCAACACATTACATTCAAGTAAATAAGTTCATATTGGTGTTATGAAATAGATAACTATGTCGTTGATTTTAAATATAGATCATAAGTGAAGAACTGTACAATGTGATGTTCTGATAGAAACAAACGCTTCTAGAGGTTGTCAAACATAATGTAGGGTGACCCACTTACCTGCAAGTGAAAAACCTGAAATAGAAGTTGAATATTAGTGTTTGATGACTCCCACCAGACTAGAATGAACATACCTGTGTGCCAGTATCACTCACTGATTCTTATAGGGAGTGCTCGACTGTCTATTGTCCAAGGCCTCCACCACCATGGGTGCCAGATTTAGACTCCCTATGACGGCTTGAGCTGCCGCGGGAAGGAGAATTGCGACGGCCGTGATCTCCATTTAAGCCTGCATAAGTACAAACACGCAACTACAAATAGCATATTTTATCAAGTCATGCTAAAAAATTATTTAAAATTAAGAATGTCAAATTCGATTCCTTGTAAGGGTGTGCGAATATTCGAGAATTTAGGCTAAATATTTTCCAGGGGTAAAGGGTGAAAATCCTCTCACTCTCTTTGTTTCGACAAGGGATGAACCCTCAAATCCTTCGAATTTTATAAGAATATTCACGATTCAAGGATTCAATAATCTTTCCAAATCAAGACTTAAATATATATAAATAATAAAATGAAATGAATTTTTAAGTGAAATTTTTAGCTCTAGTACTGCTTATTAGTGGTTCAGAACAAGTTATGATTATAGGACAAACTAAAAAACCAGACCCCAGACCAGTAATTTACACTTAGTTGAATATATGGCTGTTACAAATTATAATTAATGTATTATAAGAAAGAATGTTATTATTTAGTTACTATTTCTATTTTCTATTATATTTCTATTATTTCCAAGATTTGGATTCGTAAAATAGTGGATTTGACCCGACTCTAGTGTTGACCGTGAGTTTATTATTAGACATGAACAATAACGAAAATGAGGAGAAACCGGATAAGAATTGAAGTTATTCAGAAAGAGTGGGGGTACAGGGAGTACATGAGATAGTAGAGGAAGTAAGACAGATTGTATGGGCATTTAATGAGGATGGAGAAGCAGAGGATGCCAAAGAGAATAATGGAGATCTATCCAGGAAAAAGACCACTAAGAAGGCCAAGAAAGAGTTGGTAGAAGCAGCAGATAGCAGAAAGTGTGAAAATGAGAGAAAATGAAAGCAATTAAAGGAGGAAGAATGGTTGAATAATAGAGGAAGATGAAAGCATTTTACTAAGCTGACCATGCCAAAGGATGGAAACGGTTTATGATAATTATGATCACAATGAGCACAATGATTCACACCAGTCAGTACAGTTCCAGCATGCTATGAAATAGTCCTCTGTAGGAATTTAGCAGCTTTTTTATTTCAGTGAAAAATGTTAGGCAGCGCATATAATATGGGTAGTTTTCGGACATTTTTACAAGCATTATAATTGGGCCAATACGATAATCACACCCAATCTTTAGGAAATATATAATTTACAGAGGTTTCCAGAAATGTCAGATTTAAGTTTAAGGCTAGTTGACCTTCTGAATATCTTGGATGCACACCATTAAAGCCCCCGCACACAAGCGGCTATTGCCAGCACAGCCAACGAGTTGTATGGCATGACACGCATTATGCCACACGGAAAGCGACGCCATGGCCAATGAGAATATGAGTTGTGCACACACAGCATGGAAGCCATGTGGCCAGTGGTTTGTACAGAATGTAATAAGTGGACATGCACTGCAGGCGATTACACAGCGGCCAGTGCAATCTGTGACAAATCAATCAGTCTCTCATTAGAAGTCGTTTGTTCTATGTGCTTATAGCAGTTGTTTATACAGTGCTTTTTTTTATTTATTTATTCTTTAGAAAATAGAATAATTGAACAAGCTAGTGCTATAAATTTGTTTGAATTTGAACCAAATAAAGAATTATGTGTTATTTCCTTGAGGAATCTTATGAATTATCCTTACCTCAATTCAACTAGAAGTTTTTCCTTAGAATGAAAGTTCTTCCTCATGGCTGTGTACTGCCTTCTTGATTGAATTATTTAATTTATCTAGCGGCACATCAAATGATTTTGAAGACATTCTGGTATAGTTAAAAAAAAATTTTTGCTTTGCAACTTCAGTTCTTGGTAGATGTGTCAAACATCCCCTTTTGCCGACGACACTCCACCATAGGGTGTGCCCAAAATTTATTCTTTTATTTTCTTTACTTTACTTAGGAGGCACCATATAGCAGCTGCTTGCTCCACATTCATTGTGGGATTGACTGTACACACTTAATAGACAGAAACTGTGACATGAACGTTCTGTTGGCTGCGCTCTCTTTTTTCCCACGCGGCAAGGTCGCTATTGTGTGGGGGCTCTTCCCGGTATTTAAATCAATAGATAACATCTATTGGCATTTTTGGATTTAACATTGAGGAAGCCCAATGGGTAGATTAAATTAGTCATTTACTAGGGCTCTGCGAGTACTCAGGCTTTGAGCCAAGCTCGTCATTAAAGCTTGTGATCAAGATCAAGTCTTGTAGACTCATCATTTTCGAACTTCCGCTTTATGTACTGTACATACAAACCAATTTTTAAAATGCAATGGTAAGTATAGGCTATTTAATTTTGATGATATAAGCAGTTTCACTTGTATATCATTCAGTAGCTCAACAAATTGTAAAAAATTAATATCAAATTTCCATAAATAACGTAATAGGAGTCTAACACTACTCCCAACCAGTAAAAAATTCAATGAACGCATTGAATTTTCATTGTAATTACAAGGCAATGAAAATAAAAATAGCTAAATATATTACTAGATACTTGAATAGTTAGGTATTAATTTTACTATTTTAAAAGGGTCAAGCAAAGGTTTTTAGTTTCAGTTAGAATAAATTCAACATGGAGAAAACATAATGTTTTTGAACTTTGATTGTTTTAAAACTTGTATTAATATGTTTAACTACAAAACTAGCATTAGCTACTATTTAGTTATAGAATTATGTTGGTTAATCTATCTAAAATCAGCAATGATTAACACTGCAATAAATATTTTATCAAACTTAACATATTTCAATAAAAAAAAGTATTTACTATTTCATACCGTCGACTAAAAATATTTTATTTTTCATTTTAAAATATGAACACTAACTTTTATATGCATTAAAAATTAGATTGAAATAAATTTTGTAACGAGATCAATTTATATCGAGAATCCATATAAGGTGCATGCGCAACTGCGCACAGGGTAATGGAAGTGGAACAGAATAAGTGATGATGCGCACAATTATTACATTAAGAACAAATAAATAAAATATGAAACAATTCAAATTTCTAACTGCTTGTGATTTTATGTTTTCTTTAAGAGTAATTCAAATTACAAAGGCTTATTTTGGGGTAAAATCATATTCAAAACATAATTTTATGTTAGAGTAATTTTAATGTCTTAAAGACATGAGTGATGAAATCATTTTAATTATTTTTTCTACTACCAATTTTTTTTTCTTCTTAAAACATGTTTGGCTATTTCTTATTCAAAGACCAATATTTTCATTTATTAACCTTTATATTCAGAAGTATTCAACTGTTTATAAAAAGAGTGTCATTTTAAGAACATGAGTTGTTTTCATATTTTTGAAATCTCACATTTTAAAGATGTGGTATTTACATTTTATGCAAGTTTTGATGGGCGACATTTTAAATATTATATTTTACTTATAACATAAACAAATATAATATGCTCTTATTTTAAAATTATGAATAGCCTTTACTTGAACTCAACTCGAACTCGGGAGCTTTTTGAAATAATTGACTCAAATTCAACTAGGAAGAATAAACCTAAGTTCACAGACCCCTATAATTTATCCATTAGGCCTCCTCTTTGTTAAATAATTAATTACAGTAAAGATATTCAAGTATAGTAGGATTCTGGTAGGAAGAAAAATACTTAACAGTTACGATTTTAATATATCTCTTAGTGAAAACCTCTTTTCGCTTTATTAGGTAATTGTATTATATTTGGAAGGTTATGTTTCTCTTTTTATAAACCTTTCCTGTACCTTCTTCCAAATATAAACCAATTTTAACATATTCATTCATCAAGTCATGTGATCTGCAACTGTCACTTTTGATATATATGAACAATAGCTATAAAATAATATTTATAATATAGTAAATATACGAGGCGTGTTTTTTAAGTAAGTACCGTTTTGAAATTAAAAACAAACCAAGTGTACTTTTTAATCAATTTTATTTTTACGTGAAAGCCTATACTTTAATCTACTTTTCAACATAATTTCCACCAATATTAAGGCATTTGTCGTATCGTACAACCAGCTTTTGAATTCCATCCTCATAGAAATCTGCCGCCTGATTTGATAACCACAGCAACACGGCCGTTTTGAGGTCATCATCATCGTCGTGGCGCTGACCACCAAGATGCTTTTTTAAATGCAGGAACAAGTGGTAGTCACTAGGCGCTAGATCGGGACTGTACGGAGGGTGATCAAGTTGTTTCCAGCCAAATGATGCAATGAGATCTTGGGTACGATTAGCCACATGTGGACGGGCATTGTCATGAAGCAAAACAATACCCTTACTCAGCATGCCTCGCCTTTTGTTTTGGATTGCACGGCGCAGTTTAGTTAAGGTCTCACAATAAGTCTCAGAATTTATTGTGTCACCACGAGGCAAAAAATCCACGAGCAACACCCCCTTCCTATCCCAAAACACAGTACACATGATTTTTCGGGCTGAAATTGTTTGCTTGAACTTCACTTTCTTGGGTGATGTTGAATGCCGCCATTCCATGGATTGTTGTTTCGATTCCGGCGTAACATGAGCCACCCATGTTTCGTCACCTGTGACAATTTGACTTAAAAAATCATCACCAAAATCACTGTATTGCTCAAGGAAAGTCAACGCACTGGCTAAACGTTTGGTTTTGTGCACCTCAGTCAACATTTTCAGTACCCAGCGTGAGCACAACTTACGATAATTTAAGTGTTCCGTCACAATTCCATAAAGAACACTTCTTGAAACTTGAGGAAACTCATTAGATAAAGATGAAATCGTAAAGCGTCTGCTCTCTCGAACTTTTCCATCAACTTTCTGCACCAAGTCTTCAGTAATGACAGAAGGTCGCCCACTTCTTTCCTCATCATGCACATTCGTGCGGCCATCTTTAAATGCTCTAACCCATTTTCTTACCATTCCTTCGCTCATAATGTTTTCTCCAAACACTTCACTGATCTGCCGATGAATTTCAGCCGCTTTCACATCTTTTGCATTAAGAAAACGAATAACAGAGCGTATTTCACAGTCGGCGGGATTTTCTAGTGACTGAGTCATTTTAAATACTCACAAACAGAGGTAAACACGGTCAAATACTTCAGTAATGGCGTCTGTGGCTAGCCAACAGATGGAGGTACTCTACGCGGATGCGCGGAACGGCAGTCGCAGCGCTGCAGCGGCCAAATTTCAAAACGGTACTTACTTAAAAAACACGCTTCGTATATAGCAAAATGTGTATTTCCAAAACTGTTCTTCCTATGAAAATTGGACTATGTTGCTGATATTAACCATCATAAATGACAATTAAAGTTATCACAATATGACACGACAATGTGTCTAACTGGTTAAGTCTTATTTAAAATAATCTTCTCAAATATTTAAAAAGGTAAACAAACCTTTATCTTTTTCGGACTTCCTTCGGTCTTTATCATGATCATCCCCTCGTTTGCGACTACGCTCTTTTGACCTACTTCTGTAAAAAAAACGTGCACTTAGATAAAAATTAAATAAAAAATATATGTACAAATAAAAAGCTGTTTAAATTTACTGCTGTTGATTACTATGGCAATTAAATGGATAATATTATACAATAAATAATTTAAAAACACAATGGCTTTCACGGTGAAAAGGAGAGCAAAGCTAACACTTTACACTGCTGCTAATATACATAGAGTTGAGATATGCCCCTTTAATAGAACACATCGTTATTTTTTTGAATTTAATAACTCAGACTAGATTTTGTTCTAACAAGTGTTTAGAAGGGACTGTAAAATGTGCAAAATAAATTATATGTACTGACACCAAAAATTTTCAATACATTTTAACAAACTTTTACTTAAGACATTAAAATGTCTATAAAAACATATTTGAAGTGTATTGTTGAATTTTTGAATCCATAATACATGTGTGAAGTAAAAGAAAATTTAATATTTCCTTTAAATGTGAACTATGATAAATTTATTTGATTTAATAGTAACAATTCAGTAGTAAAAAAAAAAGAGTTCTCAAAGCCTTATAGATTTATTTACAATGTCTAAGCAAAATGTATTATATCTTTTAGGGGTGTGGAAAGTCAATTTTTTTTAATTTGAAACCAATTAAGAATGAATATAAGAAATATTCTTGACGCCGAATCAAAGTTTGAATATTTTTGTTGGTTGCTTTATACTTTAATATATATATAATGGTTATTTATACATCTTTATGCCCCAAAATGATTTGGAAAATTATTTAATGCACAATTTTCTGTAATATTTTGTTTTTCTGATAAATTCAGTCAGAATCACAGATTATAACTAAACTACTTCAGATTTTTTATATGCATATTAATTTTTTAACATCTCAAAATGCCAACATTGACCATAAATTAAGTATTTTTAACTGTCAATATCTTTACTACACACTAGAAAATTGTAGGCCTCAAATTTTCTAGTAAGTGTGTAAGCCTTGCCTTTCTATCCTCCTTTCAATGTTTAATTAAATATAGCCGTTTGCCATATTTTTTATTTTTTTAACCTTTCAATGTATATTGGAATATATTTAGGTTTAATTAATTATTTTATTGCTTAATTTATTGTTTGAGCCTTTAGGTTTGTGTATATACTCCAATTAAAAATTAAATGATTATAAAATGTACTACCTGCGGCCCCTTTCGCTGCTCCTTCCAGCCTTTCGAGCATGATCTTTATCCTTGCTCCTTCTGGGGTTACTCCTACTGCGACTAGAACTACCATGTCTCCGTGACTTCGGACTTCTGAAAACCATAATACAAATAACCTAACTCGAGCAAAGAATACTATGTTTAAGATAAAGTAACCATTAATTCAAATTGGTTTGTGTGAATGTTAAAGTTAAGTCACTTAAGAGTTCAAGTTTGAACTTTATCAAGCTTTATATCTTAGGAACATAAAGAGAGTCGGGTTAAATCCACTATTTTACTAATCCGAATCTACAATTTACCTTCGGATCTAACCCAAATCTAAATCTTGGAAAAAATTATACACATAAGAAGAAACATAAATTAGATGCAATAATATAAAATAGAAGAAGTAATGAAATGTTCAAATTATTTCTTATAATCCATTCATTATAATTTCATACATTCAGTTATGTATTAAATTACTAGTCTGGAGCCTGGTTGTCAAGTTCATTCTATATTAATAATTGGTTTTTAATCACCAATAAGTAGTATTAAAGCTCTAAAAGAAATTTCAATTGACAATTTGAGAAAAATATATTAAGGATTTAAGTTTCGAATCAGAAATCTTTTCGAATCTTCGAATATAGGAAATCCTTAAGGATTCAAAAAATGTAAGTACTCAAGAACACAACCCTAAGCATGAATAATCATATGGTTATGTCGAAAATTTAAATTTTATCCAAAGTTTTTTAACTTTTCTCAGTCGTAGTGAGATTTTTTCATTAACGTGACAAATTTTCAAGCAAAGCAAAAATGTTCAGTTAATTTGTATATTTCTGTGTTTTTTATTTGTAGCAAGTTAATGTTATAGTGATTAATTGGTGCAAATAATCAAAACTAACCTGGATCTCTGTCTTGGTCTCATTTTGCCCTTCTCGTCCTCGTCTGGTTTCCTCCTCCGGTCAGGTCTCTCCCCTCTATCTTTGTGCCGCTTACGCTCTTCTTCTTCGCGCAGTCGAATCCTCTCACTGCGCTCTTCTTCTCTTTTTTTTTCTTTTTCTTCTCGAGATTTCTGGCGGTTATTCTAAACATATTTAATACCATGTTTTGTACTATCATTAAATTAACTTGAGTTGTTTTGGTTTAAACTTTTTTTTTTCTAATTTTAATGATCAACACTAGGAGTGTGCAAAGCGTCAAACCTTCAGACATGGCTTGCAAACTAATATCAGCTTAAAATCCGGCGAATCTTCACCAATAATAATTAATTATTGCCATCCTGAGATGTTATGTTCAGTAAAAGGTAACTTAATTTGTCAGAATTATAACAAATATTACAAACATTTGTGCACTCTAAACATTTTCTAAGTAATTTTATTGCATAAAGTTATATAATTAACCAAAATATAGTTTTTAAAACACAGAACAAAAAATATTTAAACTTCTACTCAGCTTCGAGAATGTTTAATATATTTGATTCAAAGTTCACTATAAATTGAAAAAGTGGCCTTCGCACACCCCTAATCAACACCAATTTAAATTAGCCCTCATTGGTAAGGACATGAAAAATTGGCATTCGCGATAACGAATTTTTACACAAATATTATTACTGTTTTTATATAAATAGCACGAATTCAAATTTTTACTAAATAAACACAATTTATTTGTAATTTGGCAAATACCACATCGCACAATTTGATTTTTAATGTGGTCACACTGGCTATAGAGTTATCCCAGGGCTGCTATCTATATAGATAGTAACTGTTTTGCAGATTTTAAAGGTATAAAATGGATTACAGGAGATAAAAGTATTTTCACGGATATTTAGTGTTTTTTTGGTTAACATTCAAAACCACGATTTCTACTTTTACCCATTTTGATACTGTAATTTCAATTTTTCGATTCTTTGTTTTCAGCCTTAAAAATATTTCACACTAGGTCCAAGCAAGAACCTTAATATATATGGACCTTGCTACAGGGGTTATGTTTGGTCCAACCATATAATCAGATAGTTTGATATTGCTATTTATGAAAATCAAAGGTAATAGGATATTGAGATTTCGAGTTTTGACATTACTAAGCATGAAATGTTTTGTGTGTAATAATATTGATTTCTCTCTGAATATGTTAATAAATGGTTAAATATACAATATGAACAAAAATGTTCACAGTTTTATCCCAGTTATGTAATGTTACTGTATCGTGGAAGTGCAACAATATTCGGAATGACAAAAGAACAAACCTGAAGAAAATAATCCAAACAAAATGGCAATGTTTTCATTCGAGCGTGTAAGAAAAGTTTATTTTATTATTTATTTGGCGTGGGAAAATAAATAATAAATGTAGTACTTATTTTGGAACAAGTCCAGAATACAATAGCACCACCACTTTGATTAATAATGAAGCCAGGTGACCTGGCGGTCTAGGGGTAAGGTGACACGACTTCTATGCTGGCGGCAGGGGTTCAATCCTCGGTCTCGGCATAGATTTATCTGATCACCAAACCCTTCCTTCACCTCTGACAAGACATCTTGTGAATGTGGGGAAAGCCAGGCCTCCATCGTGGTTCGGATTCCACGTTAAACTGTAGGTCCTCCATTTCATCTCACAATCACCCTACCATTACACATTAGCGTAAGTGCGTATAATCCTAACGCGTAGTAAGACGTGGTGCTAATAATAATCATAATAATAATAATGAAGCCATTTATTTACTTTGTGGAAAATAGATTAAATATGATTTTGAGCTCACCATAATATGCTTGTAGCCATTATGTTGGTGTATAAATTTGTATGTATCCTGAAGCATTCTACCATTATTTGGAATTAAGCCCCAATTTTTTTAATGCATACAGATTCAATCTGTATTGACATAAATAAAAAAAAATTCAGTATAAAATATCATTGCTTTTTGAGAAAAGTAACACTACTTTTCCCATTAAAATAACTTAACCTTTTGCATGCATCTACACATTGGTTTGAAATTTATTGAGCTTGTGTCTCTTCATCTTTAAATAATTTAAGAAATGTTATAATATAAATTAACTTGAGTGTCATAAACATTTTATTTTGGATTCTCCAAACATTTCTTTTTACTTTCACAAGGTGGACATTCCTCTTATTACAGCTAATGTTTTGACCCAAAAATAAGCCGCCCCTAATATAGGCTAAGTCCTAAAAGATAGTGCACTTAGTCTGGATTAAAATACTTATGTCTGTCTAAAAATGAATCTACTTTGAAAGTTGACAAACACAAGATATTTTCAAAGTAGAAGTAGCTATAATTCATTCACGACCTTAGTTTACTTGGATGACAGCTTAAATGTTATCAGAAGTAGTCCCTAATATATCACGACGCCAAATGTTGACATATCACTTTAGATAACTGTAATGAAAACATATGGTAATATATGCACGTGATAGCTAACCACAGTGATTTAGGCCAATATTATTTATATGTTTACTTGAGGTTGGGCAGTTTTTTTTTATCAATATAGCTACATCCAGTCCTCAAATGTACAACATTTGTTACGTTAATAGTTCAAGCATATTTTATTACTGACATTATAAAATCTGTGTCATTTTAAAAAGTTTGCCGACTACAAGTATAACCTACCATGAGTTCTTGCAGAGCAGCTTTGAGCCTGGCATAGCCCACATGCTGTTTCCCCATCAAGTGGTCATCTATTCTTTGTTGGGCATCTCCCACAATGAGGAACGCTCCACACACATCACACACCTCCATTTGTTTTTCCTGTGCCGCTGCCAGCTCTGCTGTCTGTAACAGCAGGTCACCAGCCTTGGAGTTTGAGACACATATAAAGAGATTATTTTCTTTTGTATATTTTACTATATTTACTTAAAAATAAACATTTAGTGAACGGTTTTAGATACAAAGTTAGATTATAGAATATTTGTTCTACCATGTCCTTCGCAATGTATTTGATTTTTTATTTCATAGCCCAAAAATTTCATAATTATGTGTTTTGTCGGGTTTTTAATTGTGAACTTTAAAAAACAAAATTGGGCCCACAGTTTTCTGGTAAGTGTGTAGGCCTGCCTTTCTCTTTTCAATGTTTAATTTAAAATATCCGTTTGACACTAATTTTCCTTTGTCTTAGCTTAGAATATTTATCAAACTTCAACCTAACTTTGGCTCCTTAAGGATATTCGAAATTCAAGGATTTAAGAAAATTTCAGATTCGAGACTCAAATCATTGAAAAAAATCAATTTGTCAAGTGAAATTTGTTCTAGTACTCAAATAGTTTTTAATTGGTGGTTCAGAACCAATATAATTATAGGATGAACTTAACAACTCGACCCCATACCAGTAATTTAACACTTAACTGAATGTATAAATGTTATTATAATGAATGTATTATAAGAAAGAATGTTAACATTAAGTAACTATTTGTATTTTATATTACTGTATTTATATTTCCTCTTATGTTCATAATATTTTCCAGGATTCAGAAGTTCAGAATTTAAAGGTAAATTGGAGATTTAAGATTTGGATTTGTCAAATAATGGATTTGACCCAACACTAAAATTTTGTTTTAACTTAATACAAAGATTTACCAAGAAAAAGAATGAACAAAATAAATACACACATATATTGTGATTTTGTCATTCTAGCTGTTATGTTCATCATATATGTTCACATGAAAAAATTGTTTGTAGTAAATGAATTACATTTTGTCATGAGTAACATAATATATCAACTTAGGATATTATATTAAAGAATCTTTATATAAAAACATTTTGTATATGATATTTAGTTCCTAAAACTACATAAATATGCCCAATAAAATATTTGTTTCAACATAAAAAAATAATTTAATTTTCAAACTTCAATTTGACTTTGAGAACATTTCTAATTTGCTTCAATGTTTAATTTGATCTAACTCTAGAAATAATTAAATGACCCTTCCTGGTAGTCAACTATATGGCAGGAATTAATGTGCAAATAGTTGTTCACCTGCTGCCAGTGGCTGTTGTCGTTGCTCCCTCGTAGCTGTTCCCGCTCTTCCTTCAGCTGGTCGCACAGCTTCATGAGGCCCTGAGCCTGCTCCACGTTGCCCTCAGTGCCCATCTGTTCTGCCTCCCCCACCAGCTTGTTGATCTTCTCAGACAAAAAGGCTATCTGCTCCTCATTGCGTTGGGTCTGGGCCGGCGACAGCTGAATCTACACACCGACAGCCGTGAGTGTACGCACTAATGTGGGGTTTACACTGTCATGTCTTACTGGCGCCAGTCGTCACTGGTGTGCCAACATGATAGTGTGAATCTATATTTGCATGCAAATTAAAGAGATTCCATGACCTATATTCTGCTTGCACAAATATTCTAGCACTCGAATAATTTGGCACCAGTAGTTAGTTGCCGTGCCAGCCGAATGTGCATGCTAGTTGTACTCGTGCGTACAAACCTCGATTGGTGCATCAGTCATGGGTAGCGTGCAGAAAACAGGTGTAGTACATTATTTGGGACAGTTGTGTATATATATTGTGGTGAACGCAACGGTCCTGTAAGTAAATCTTTCCATGATATTCAAAGATGAGTGTAAGCCTTTACTTGCACGACAGTTGAACTGGCATGGCTATTGACGCAAGCTAAACATGACAGTATATACGAGCCTTAATACTACAAAACTTTCAAGGTATTGCCATGGGCAAGAGTGTCAGGACAGTAGGAGTATAAAAATTGTGTTTTCTGTGGTAAAGTTATGTTACACTTTTTTTTATGGCGATTAAAAAAAAGCGAGTTGTGTCAAAGTACAGTTTTTGATAACACACAAAAAAGAGCCTTGTTTATCAAACTAGGTTCCACTGCAAACCGCTCACTGTGGGTAAGAGAGAGTGATTTGAAAAAATGTTTATATGTAACTACTAAAAAGGCGTCAAAAGTTTTATATTATTATTATTAGCACCGCGTCTTACTACCCTTTCGGGTTGTACGCACTTACGCTAATGTGTAATGGTAGGGTGATTTGTGAGATGAAATGGAGGACCTACAGTTTAACGTGGAATCCGAACCACGGTGGAGGCCTGGCATTCCCCACATTCACAAGATGTCTTGTCAGAGGTGAAGGAAGGGTTTGGTAATCAGATAAATTTATGCCGGGACCGGAGATTGAGCCCCGGCCGCCAGCATAGAAGTCTGACACCTTACCCCTAGACCGCCAGGTCACCGAAAAGTTTTATAAATCATACCTTTGAAACCAAACTGTCCACACAATATTTATGTAACTTCTGCCTGGCAAAAATAACAGTTTATTTAGGAGAACTTATAAATAGTTTATAAGACTATGTACTAGGTGCCAATAATGATTCGTCTTCATAATTAAACTATAGTTTAGTTTAAAAATTGTTGTTTTTATATTTTAATGCTTACTATCTGTCTCCAATCATTCACACTAAATTAGGAACAACGAATGAAAGGTGGATTTTAAATAAATGCGCCAGAATTCAACAGGTTAAAGAATGGGAAAATCATAATGTGGGAAACCAACTTTAGTATACCGAGACCAGAGTTTAACCAAGTTTCAATCTTCCAGCTAAGATATAAGTATGACAACAAAATATACTAGACCTGAGCTTAAGACATTTGGATAGTCTAAGATGATTTTTTTATTATGAAGTTATTTTAATTGATGTATTTACATGTTTGAATAGGTGGGGATGGGGCCGTTATTAGTGAGTAATACCGACCACACTTTTACCGACATCACAAATACTTGTGTATCTTACAAAAATTCAATTGTTGAGCCAATGTGAATAAGTCTCAAGAGGTCATCGGTCATCTGAATAACAATGTCTTTAAGAATTGTGACTAGAGCCAAGGCCATCCAGTATTTATGTCTATAAGGTAATGACGATGAGCTGTTAACAAGAATGTAGAGATAGAAAAATGTAGTTAATTAAAGAAACAAGTTAATTTAAGTCTACCCCAAGTCATTTTTACGAATTGTTCAGCAAGAAATATTGAATGGACAATTATATAGTTGATAATATCTTGAAAGATCTTAGATAATTCAAATTTTCAATCAAAAAAAATTATAATAGAAAATCTTTTCATTTATATTTAGTTAGGTGGGTTTTATATAGTTTCGAGTTCAACTTAGATAAGAGTAGGTAGTCAGTTTATTAACTATAAAAAAATAATAGCAAATATAATGAGAGTGTAATCCAACCTCAAACCTCATAATACATTAAATTGCTGCAGTGGCTTCCTAAGAATAAGTTACACATGAAACAATTTAGTGTATCATGACTAAAACCCAAATTTTTATGTAATCATATATTTTAATCCTACCAGTTTTATATATAGTAGAGTAAAATTTTAGCAATTTAAGTCAATTCGGACTGTATTTTCAATTTAATTTTCACATATTTTACTGAATTATACCAATTTTTTTTAAGAAATTACATATTTTGTGAGTTTTTTATTATGGCATTATTTTTTGTCTTTCCAGGGGAATATACTTTTAAATGATGTGTAACTAAATTTCCGGCATTCTGTACTTTCATAATGTATCAAGTGAAGGCATGGCAGTGTGTAAACTCAAGGTCAGGATACTGGCTAGTGATGGGCAGAATCGGATGAATAGAATCAATTCATTCGATTATTTTGAATAATCAATTCATTAAATTCTTTAAAAAATCATTTGAATGAAAACAGTTGCTGACTTACGCGAGCTGGACGATTCTTTCTCTTATCACTCCCTTTTCAGAAGTGCTGAGGAAAATCGAACTTATGATTATGAATATTTCCAGGCTATCTCTATACAGGTCTTCATTTCAATTAGGATCATTTTCAATAAAAAGTCCCCATTGCTACACAATAATCGACCTTACGCTTTCGAATAATTCTAGGGCTAATTTAATACAAAGTTTAAGTGGTTGTACAGTTTACAAACAAATATCAGCCAAAAATAATTTGAATTAAAATTACAAAATGATTCAATTATTTATTTCCTTTAAATTTTACCTTCCTAACTAACTAAACGCATATAGCACGAACGATTTGAGAGATAACTTTTTTTAACGTTGAATTAAATTTATCAAGTATCTAAGTATATACTTTTTATATATTTAATAAAACCTTGCCCAACATAATATTTAGATCGTATTATAATTGTATTTACTGAAATATTTTACATTCTTATGACACAAAATATCATTATCCAACAAACTTGTGTCGTTATTTGCCAAGTAGTAATAGTGTGTTTGATTCTAAGTGAAGCTTTCAGGAGGCATATAATTGATTCAATTATCCAAATTGAGAGTATTTTATCACTTTACCTATATATAAATAGGATTTCAAGATTATGTATTTTTGTTATGTTAATGAAATATTAAATAGACAATTATTTCGACTCTTTTTAACACAAAGGGAAAAGTATGTTCTTTATTTTATTATTAATCGTACGCAAAAGTATTTATATTAATTGTGAGGTACTTATGCGACAAATGCATTCATTGTATAGTATTTTGTTTGTTGTGGCTGTACTTTGGTCTTTGACACTGGTACAAGAAACTAAATACAGTAATACAGAAAAGTGTTGATAAGCTGCAAATGCAATGGAATGTGTTTTGGGAGATCCAGCAGCAGGGTGAGGAGAATAGTAGCGCAAAGGAAAACGAGCAACTAGTAACTACTTTTTGATGTAGTAACCATCTGATTATTACCGACTCTTTACTACTTCTCAAAATCATTCAAATGACTCTTTCAGTTCATTTGATTATTTTTCAAAGAATTGAATGATTATTCGAGTCTTAAAATCATTAGATTATGCCCTTCACTAATACTGGCTCATCAAAGAGCACTAAATTTGCCGTAATGTAACTTTGGGTCTGACGTTTCTCGTGCCGCGAAGGGGAGAAAATGTGGCATTGCCAAGTAGTTGCCTAAGCAGCATGTCTCTGCATGTCAGTTCGTAAACATAAATCGATGAGTTTTAAAAACAATTAATAGATCTGATTAGCTCATTTCCTTGTCTTTTCAAGAGAAGAAATTGATACAAACAACAAGGCAAAGAATAAACGATGAAAATGGAACCGAAAATCGTCAATCAAGGAAATTTCATTTTAAGTCTGTCACAATGGCATTTTAAAAAGCAAATAATACCAACCATGTCGATATGTGTAAGTGTAGTATTAAAACCGGCTTATCTGTCGAGTATGAACATCTAAAACATAGCCATGAAAAAAGTTATTCTATTACGTTGACTTGAAAAAAAAACTCGAGTGGTCTGACGTTCACTTGTTTTCAAAGCGCTTGAACATTAGGTGTGGCATTGAAAGTTTGTAGTGTTTGTATGAATTATAAAATCTGTTATTGCAATACAACTCATTAAAAAAAAGTACCTACTAAATGTGTGTATATACAAGTTTTTTTCTATTATGTCCTTCAGAAATTTGCTGCAATATAATTAAATTTTGTTCCAATAATAATTATAACATAGGGAAAGAAGGTTATTTCAATGTTACATATTTTCACATTATTATAAATTTTACTACATATTTTGTAAGTTAATACTAATAATCCAGGCTCTAGCCAATGACACCACCACCATTGACAAATAATAATAGGCTAAACATGCTGCAATCAATTACATATACTTAAGTAATCTTGGTTTTTGAGCATTGATAACATTGAAAAAAGGCATTTAGATCCAACAAAGAAAAATTTAAGAATGCCCCAAATTTTTCGGTGAAACTAATACTCGAGTGATTTTTGTTTATGATAAAGGGGCTTTTTTTATCTGAGCAAATTTATGTAATATGAATAATAAATATAATAATTCAAATTTTAATCAGCATAAATCATGACCCAAACTAGCCCTAAATGGTGGTCAGTTAGAGAACTTGGATAAATTTCGCTGACTTTTATAGGTTTAGTTTTCGTTGGAAAATGACAATTTATTTTGTTTAAATTGGTTATACATTTTTTTACATCTAATAAACATTTTTATGAATGTCCAATACCTTAGTTCAGTCGGTAGTGTGTCTGCTTACCGAGCTAAGGGTCCTGGGTTCAATTCCAGGAGTGGGCAAAAATTTATCATTGATAAAAATGTGGGTTTACCTTTTCACATTGATAAAGTGCAGTTATATGCAGATGATGCCGTATTAATGGCTGAGAATGAAAGTTACTTGCACACTGCATTAAATCGTTTGACTGTGACAACAAGCAGAATAGACCTTTGTGTAAATGTCTCTAGAACTAAGTAGATAGTTTTAATAAGCACAGATCAAGAAATGATTGTCAGCTTAGTAACAATGAAAAATTGTTAGAACAAGTAGCTGATTTTGTGTATATGAGAAGCATTTTCTGTAAAAATGAAAGGATATATGATTAAATCGACAGACGGGTGTGAACTATTGCAAAGAATGAAGTAATATCGAAAGAGGCAAAGATGGCATTATATAAATGTGTGTTTAATCCCATCATTATTTTATGGATTTGAAGCGTGGGTTTGTCGGGAGAAATGCTAGAGCAAGATGAATGCAGTTGGAATCAGATAACTAAGAACTGTACGTGGACAAACTTATATGGACAGTCAGTAATAAAAGGGTGCTGAAGGAAATGGAATCCAATAGGTCAATGTGAAGAAAGCAACTTAGATACATTGGTTTGGACATGTTGGGAGGATGAGTATGGATTGAGGGATGAACCAAATATATGCAGGTAGAGTGTGTGGGTAAAAAGGAAGGGGTTGACCATGTAAGACGTAGTTAAATGTTGTAGATTAATGTGTGAGATAGATAAATATTAAGAGTTTTAAGAATAAGAGCATGCATGACTTGGTGTATGGATGTGGTTGAAACGAAGGGAGTATGCAAGGATAGGAAAGTGTGGAGAAACTAAGTGAGGATGGATTAAGTATGGAGTAGTTGTATTATGAGCTACTGTGCATAATTTCTTGCCTAGCCTGTAAGGTAACGATGTTATTAGGTATGTGTATATAAATTTTACGATGTCAAGTATCCCTCAATAGCTGACAACCCAATTGTATGTGGGTATTTTAATGTTTCAAAGAATATTTAAAAAAAAATTGCTTTCAATGCTAACTAATACTCAAAAAAAATTCAACTTTTAAAAGAAATATTTTTTGTGGAAAAACAATAATGGTATTATTTTTAAGTTACAAGGTTTATAACGAGCATTCAAATTAAAGATTGTCAATTTGTATATTTGAGTTCCAATAAGGGAATGAAAATGGTAGCCTAAACTAGTGCGGTTATTTAATATCGTGTGGTAGGTTTTAATAAATATGGTGTATTATACATCTGTTAAAATTCAAAAGCCTACAAATAATGTTAATAAACTAAAATTAAAGAGTTCAATACTTACAGCATCTGGTTTCCCAATGAGAGCCAATCGTTGTTTACCTTTGACAATCTTTCTTTCGACTTCATTCAACATGCTCTGACAGAATCGAATAAACTCGTCTTCATACAGTTGCTTCTTAAAACTGTTTGATTTCTCAAAGAGAGTTTTCGCTTCATCGTCGTGAACTTTAGAACATTGTCCGAGATCTGCTCTTGTATTGACGAATAGGTCATGAGGGCAAAACCTCACCATGTATAATTTACAATACTGAAATGAAAGAAATATAGTATGGTTAAAAATTAAATCATTAAAGCTAGATGAAATGGGATCCAAAGAGGCTAGATAGCTGTAGAAAAGTGTGGTCATTTAAAAAGCTTTGGAATAATCTCTAAATATTTGCATGACCTGCTGTGTACAAGATGAAATATTTTCAAAATTGAATTCATTGAAGCATGCTGATTTGCTTGTGATTACCAGTCAATGCTCAAATAATCTTAAAAGGTGAGAATATAGGGAACATGAGGAAAGAAAAGTGTTTTTTTGCAGTTTTTATAACAAAATTTTTTCTGCCCAAAATAAATAAAATCTTGCTTTAATAAAAAGGGATAGTTTAATTTTCTTTACATGACATCAACAACTCTTGAATATCTATCATGATAATAGCGGCATTAGATGACAAACTTTTTAAATAAAGAAAAAAACTGTTGTCACTAAATTCCAGGACACCCTTGACAGATATTTAAGAGCTGTTACTGTCATCATGTGAAGAAAATTAAACTCTATGTTTGTAATGAAGACATATTTGATTTATTTTGACCAAAAAAATGTTTTGATAGAAAAACTGAAAAAATTATTATTAGCACAGCGTCTTACTACCCGTTCGGGTTGTATCGCACTTACGCTAATGTATAATGGTAGGGTGATTGTGAGATGAAATGGAGGACCTACAGTTTAACATGGAATCCGAACCACGATGGAGGCCTGGCATTTCCCACATTCACAAGTTGTGAATAATACACGTATTGTAAGAGGTAAAGGAAGGGTTTGGCAATCAGATAAATCTGTGCCGGGACCAAGGATTGAACCCCGAACCACCAGTACAGAGGTCCGGCACCATACACCTAGACCACCAGGTCACCTTCAAGTTTTATTAATCAAAACAATAATGCAGAACTAAATTTACAAGAATTAGGTTTGTTACTTTAAAAAGAATACTGAAGTACTTGTACACGGTTAATTCATTTTAATAAATATTATTATTACTATTATTATTATTAATATTATTAGCACCGCGTCTTACTACCCGTTCGGGTTGTACGCACTTACGCTAATGTGTAATGGTAGGNAAGATGTCTTGTCAGAGGTGAAGGAAGGGTTTGGTAATCAAATAAATCTGTGCCGGGACCGAGGATTGAACCCCGGCCGCCAGCATAGAAGTCTGACACCTTACCCCTAGACCGCCAGGTCACCAATGATGACTATAAAAGTCAAATTCATATTAATGTTTTTAAATAAGAAATAAATATTTAAAAAATATTTAAATGGTTAAATACACATAACTTTAATTTAAAATCCTGTATTCATTACTATACATTTCCAAGCATTGTTATCATAGACCAAATAACTTCATATTAATTGATTTTAGTAGTCCATCCATATTGGATTGTTTTTATTGGCTGAACATAAGCCAAAGCAACTACATAAACACAAGAGATGGACAATGTTCATCTCCTCCCGACAAGCGGGTTCGACAGTTCCGACATACGATTCTGTTTGTGTAAGCTATTGTACAGATAAAATTACGTTACTGCGTAGTTGCGAGTCCGACAAGCGGGTGCGTTTGGTTGTGGACGGGCCATTAAAAGGTTCAAATCCAGTATTTTATAAATGTTATATTTAACTACTTTGGTAACATTTTCCCCATACCAATGATTTTAAATCCTACTTTTAACTGTAGAGAGTCAAAGGATCAACTAATTGCGCTTTAGAAATGTTTACAAGATGTAGGCCCATAACTAGTAAAACCATTTACCTCCGGATCATCCCAGTTAAGTTCTTTAGGTTTGTCGTGCGGGGCAATATTTCTATTCCTCCCCATAAGCTCGTCCAGAAGAGCTGCAGCTGCAAGAACAGCCATTTTGCTGAAACATACACATATAGTTGAAACACAAAACTGTATAGAACAAATATTAATATATATAAACCTTTATAAGTTAAAAATGTCCAAACTATTCTCTAGAATATTTTTAAAATAAACTCACAGTCAACACAATATGGCGCATACAATTTTAATCTGCCGAATGCCGATATTCTTATCATACGAAAAAAAACAAAGGGTTGCCAACACAAAGATTAAAAAGTAAAAATCTTATTCCTTGAAACTTACCAGAGAGAAACCAGCAGTGATCTCTATACCATAATGGATGGGCAAACCCCTTGCAAAGGACCAAAGTGTGACGTTAAGGCTTATCGTCTGCTTCATTGTGGGGGGGGGACAGATTTAATGCTTTCTTTCAATCTTCTTGTGCGAAAACATGTATCTGACCAATTAAAGTGTAATTGTTTTAAAATAGTGAAAAAATATACAACACTTGGCCAAAGACACATTTACATTAAAAATATACAATTCATTTTTATAGGTAATACTGTATAAATACAAATAAAATCTTTTATATATTTAAATATGTAACTATCATCTATTTTGCTTACATCTTGCCAAAACTACAATATATGTTTAATGTCGGCTATTAATTAGCTTGTATATTGGTTCAGAAACCATATTCTATTGAAAGTTCAATAAATATAATTAAACAAGGTATCTTAAAATGTTATTACATTTGTTTGAACGACAAACTTTGTGTATTTGTCATACGTTCAAAAGGTAATTAAAGATATAGTCTTGTAGAAAGTATTATTATATTGTTATAACTTATTTTTAAAGTTGGTTCATATCTTATATATTGCATTCAGAAACCATTATGTTGAACGTTCTATAACTATAATGAAACAAGTTAACTAGCTAAACATGTTATTACATTTGTTTGAACGACATACTTTGTGTAATTTAGGTTATAAGTTTGTAGGAAGTATGGTATCTACTATAGTGTAATTTTGCTAAGAAATCCGATTTGGAAGGTTTTTATTTCGTTCCAGAATCATATTATATAGGTATATAGAGTTGAAAGACAACGCTCACTTTCAGAATTAATCATAGGAATAACTATCAGAATTTCTTTAAACTTACTGTCCAATCCAAAATAAGTTATTAAATGTAATGTTTCCAGTCAGCCATATTTTCTTCTGTTATTTTTGGCCTCGATTAACAAACTTCAAGCTTAGTCATTAAAAAGATTTTATTAATCATTGGAAATACACTGCAATCTTGTAATATCATCAATCGGAAGATATTGTTTTTATTTTTATTGGGGTGTTTGGGTTAAAATATTTATTTCACACAGATGGTTTTAATTACAAAGTGATATTTTATTTGAAATACAGCCGTATCACAAATTTCCTTTGCCAATATATTTTCATCGTTCAGTCTTCACCTTTTTCTAGGCATAGGTTCTTCTACGAGCATCTCAATTATTTCCTCTTCTCTATCGAATACAGAAGGTAGCTTATTTTTAATTTAAATCATAAACTTTTTGAAGTCGTCAATACCAGTATGAATTATCCCTGGATCGATTTGTAGAACTTATAACTGATTAAATAATACAGAAACGTGAGACACTGAGTACAAATTTAAATAAAACACAATAAAATGCTATTTTCAAGCCAGTTAACAAACCCAGCAATTAGTGCTATCGTTCGAAACTCCTGTCTTTGTATTTTAGAAACATTCTAGAATATAGTGTAAGTGAAGATTATAATATTATCATAGATTGAAAATTCCGTCTAGTTTATGAGGGTCAAGGTATTTTTTCTATCGCATACACGCTTCAAGTTCAAAGCCTTTTTTCTGTCAGAATAGTAGAAGAAAAATGCGGCAACCCTATTTAAAATGTCAAAAAGATTCTCAAACTCGTAATATTATTAGAATCAACTTGTCCGCGAAATGTATTTATTGGTGGGAATAACAATAAACATAATGGGCATTTTTACACAGCGGAATTATTGTATGTCTGCGCGATCAGTTTGTTTACTGCATGTAGCACCTATTCTCCCTAGCAGATTCCATAGGACATGGTAAGAGACCGCTCAGCTAAAAGTAGTGACGTCAGATTGTCATGTGAATCACCTTATGACGCATTCAGAGCTTTGGCTCTGTGACCCGACCGCCCATAGCTATAGGTGACAGCGAGCACATTATACTGTAATTTTACTAAGAGCTGAGCTTGTTGTCTCGCGTTGATGTGATTATGTTTTTACTATTTTGTTCAATAGAATGGGGAAACTATATAACGTAAAATGGACATTCATGTTTTTATTCTGTAATAATAAATCGCAAAAATTGGTTTGAATTTCAAAATATGTTTTGTTTCTATTTTTGCTTTATTTTGTGGGAAATAGGGAGTGTTGGGCCCCCAGAGCTTTTTCTCACGAGCCACCACTGATTATATTAAAAAGCTTAGTAACTATTTTTTTTAAATCATAAAAATGTGGTTTTCTATTAAAGGAACTCTATGTTTTCGTTTAATACCTCAACAATATTTAAGTTATAAGCCGATATTGACTGTTTTCATTTACCATCTTATTTAAGGATGAAGGATAAAAAATGTGATTTCTAAGTGAGTTACGTTAATTCAAATTTAGTGCCTCCGAAGTAGTACGCAAGATTGTTTCTTAATCTGCCACTAGGTTGCAGCTAAGTCCAGTTTCCGACTAGTTTCCGATGTCGATTTAATGCTAGTCAAATGTAGATGCATATTGGAAAGAAATATCGTGGTTCGAGTACAGGCAGGAAATAAATATGTTAGTAATATATAATAAGATTAAAATAGTGGTGCACAAAGTTCAGTAGTAGAGACATGGAGAACAACTAAGAATCTGGTTGGGCACATGATCTTCATATATACAAGAATTAGGACGGAATATTGTTTAGTTTTCCTCTTAACAATATTTTAAGATTCGTAATTATTGATCATATACGAAATTATTTATAAATATTAATCCGTGAAGCGGGGGGTAGGTATGTCGTAAAACTTGTTAATTCATTCTATTCTATCCACTACAATAACAGTATATTCCTAACATTTCAAAAATACCTACTGTATATAACCGAAGATACCTAACATCCACTCACAATAACAATAAATTTAAAGTCAAAAATTAACAAAGTGAGAAAACTATCAAAGATAAGATTAAATAATGTATGTGTAAATCAGAATTGGTCATCCGAGCTCTGATCTCAAACACTACCGTGGTATCCAAAACAAGCCCAATGAAATTTAAATAAATGATACGGAACTCTGCACGGATTTTCTCGCTCTATTGTTTGAAAATGGAGATATTTACTCAAAACTCGTAATATAATGTGAAACGAAATTATATACACTAGCAAACCCATGCATAAATTGCATTATACTTATGTAAAACTTTTTTTTAAATCCCGGTTTTAAATTTTAGAATTTTGTTTTTAAATAATTAAGGCCCTCATTTGTATATATGGACCGATAAAATAAGATCAATGTTGGGTCCACAAGGGTCAACACTACGTATTAAAATTTCGACTTCCTGTTAAAATTTTCGACATTTTATTAGGTGTTGCAAATCTTCATGACATCGCATTGCTATTAAATTCCTCATTTATAAATTTTTACAATAAAAATGTAAATATTAACTATTAAGTCACAATGGATATAGGTCATTGTTGTACAAACATTTCTCCTATGTGGTTTAAAGAAAAACAACATAAAATTTTAGAGACTTACTTAATATTTAATTACTGCATTCTGGCATTGGAGAGTTATTGCATTAACCTTGAGTAGTCTCTCTTTACAACTAAAGCTCACAAAATTGTATATATTTTCCAATATTTCAGAAAGGTTGGATTTATAAAAATATATTTCATATAAAAGTTTTTTATTTTGAATAGTAGGCCTACTACAATTTTGCAATGATAAGTTATTTAGTATCTCAAATAGTTGCGTAGATACGGAAGTTTCTGCTTCTGTAAAGTATCCTAAAATTAATTTTCAGGGTAAAATTAAAATAGCCAGTTTATTTATAATCTTAATCAAAATCGGTAGTCAATTTTGGGAAAATTGATTTTTTTTTATCTTTTTGCCCTTTCTTAAAATACTCTTAATTTTAAGTTTAAACAGACACAGACAAAAATCATTGCACAGAGCACTTTTTGGTGTTTTGGGGGTCTTGAGACGTGGACATCCATCAACATTTCAGGTTAGATTTTCTTTTGTGGTCGCAATACTTTTACCTTTTTTGTTCGAAAAGTTAAAATATATATATTTACGTATAGCTTGAAAGTTATTGGTTTTATAAAAAATATGCTTATAAAATATTTGTATTATAAAGACCCCTACATATTTGTAATGATGAGTAATTTCATCTCAACTAGTTTAGGAGATATTATAAAAAAATATAATTTATGCATCAAACCCGGAGCCCTTAAAGTCAGTTTGCCAAAATATTGAGAGAAGCCATTTTGTTTTTAATATTCATAAATGTTTAGAAATTAAATTTAATCAAGATCGTTAGAGCCGATTTTGAGAAAATTGACTTTTTCTCTTGTTGCCCTTCAGTAAACTATCCTTAATTTTAGGGTTGGATATCCAATTCCAAAAATTCCTCGAGGCAACCCTATGAAAACCGTAGATACCAAGTTTTACCCAGATCGGTAAAATAGTTTAAAGGCTCTATTTGGAGGTACAGACAGACGGAAAGTCAAAAACCACTTTTTTGGATTCGGGGGATGATGAAATTTCAAGATTCATCCAAATCTTGAGTTCAATTTTTTTTTGACAATCACAATACTTTCTCTATCTGTAAGATAGCGAGAAAGTAAAAATACGTCTAAAGAATGTCAAAATTTAAGCCTTACAGAGGAAAATATGGGAGGGAGGTATTTTAAGTTCAATGTCATCTTCCACAAATGATAGCGTTGGGCTCTTCTCGATGCCTGCGCAAAACATCAAAAGAGTGACAGTTCAGGGGTGGGGGTAGGGTAGCACCTGATTGCACAGAGCGCATTTTTCTCCGAGTCCTGGCGCCTGCACATCACTCGCCCCACTGCGAAACGGCCGAATCGCGATGCACTCCTTCCTGTTTAACTTGAGCGGTGGACAGTCATGTTTGTTGATGTGAGCGGAGGATGTAAATAAGGTGCTGGTATTGCAGGAGAATGGGGTAAGTGTGTGTGGGTAAAAATTAATGCGGGCTCCCCCTTTCACAGTGGCTGGGCGGGTGTGGTGTCTGTCCTAGATTTAAGCTAGTTAATAAGTCATGTGCTGATATAATCATTTGGTTCAGAAAGTGCACATTAAATACCAAAAATAAATTTATGTTACACAGTTCGACTACACAAATCGATAACCGTCATGCCGTTAAGACATTATTTCTTGGATATTGCCCTTAGTCAACAGAATAATGGTGGCCTCACATTTGAGCTACTGCGCTACCACGATCAGTAATCTACCCATATTAATATCTCTGTTTAGGGCTGATCATATTGATGAACAAACATGATTTCTGGGTAGCTCAGTGGTTAGAACATTGGTGTGTTACACCGAAGATCTCAGGTTCGATTCCCATGTCCAGGTGTCATTTTATATAAAGATTATGATAGTTAGATGCGGCTATAACCGTAACTCTACAATAAAATAGCTCTGCTATATAATCCATCAAACATTGAAAAGTTGGGATGCTAAAAATATATACTGGTGTGGTAAGTGAGTAAGAAACATTTGGACATTACGTGTGTTCCCCTTTCCAGTAGTTGCCCTAATTCACCACAAATGGAGACAATCAACCAGTAATTTCTTTAGATAATGATCCAATACAGTAAATATTGAAATGATTAAAAATATTGAGACAAAAGTATTGTCTAGAAAAAGGCATTGATCTAGGAATCAATGTATCTAAACTACTTCCACTTTTCCAACCAGCAGGTTTAGTAGGCCTAGTGAATTCAACACTATTTGATCGAAGTTAGGTTAACATATTTCATAGATACATATCACTTATTATGATATAGGCCTAATATAATGTTTTGAATATTTAAAATAGCACCAAGTGTTCGCTTAGTACCCCTAATAAATGAATACCTATATAAAAGTATTGTATTTATTGATTCACTTGTTTATTCTAATCACTGCATTTGAAGATGTCTGGTTTATCAGCAATGAAATAGCATGAAATGAATAAACGGGATCGATAAAATAAATATAATATTAAAAATAATGAACAAGTATATTTGGTTTATAACAATATACAGCTTCACACATTTTTTATGCAAATCCATAATATCCTACATCTAAACCTGTTAACATTGATACAAACATATAATAGTAATGCTCTATCACTAGATAACACAGTTCTTAAATTTGTATAGCCTATATTTTTTCCAAAAAAAAAGGAACACAAAAATTCTCATTGTTTCACAAACATGTACAACACAATGACACACAAAATGCAAGATTATTTACTGGAATGATTAATAAATATTCACCTAATTTAAATAAACTTTGACATCTTACACTAAAACATTTGGACTATTTATACACAATACATTGGATCATAGACATGCAGGCAATATGGTACCTATCTAACTTAATGTATTTTTTTTAAATTATCAACAGTAACTGTTCAGATGCCAGCTAAATTTACATTAGGCCTACATACTCTTACAGATATTTTACAATGAATTTGAAAGTATGCTATTATTAAATATTTTATTTAAAGCATTATGAAATTAAATATGATATCTAGATTGAATTATCCACAATACTGGCGATATGTAATTTGTGCTTTCAACAACTTGAAGGAATTTATAAATGTATAATTTATTTATTTACAATTTATATTACATTTAGTAAATGTGTGTACTCAATGTATTGAAGCAGTTTTTAGACAATTAAAATTAAGAATGGACTTTTATAAACACAAAAGAAATTAAGTATTTATACACCAAAAATCTGAGATATCAACTTTGCATATTATCTAGTATTTTTCGTTCTTGGTTAAATTCTTATCTTTTCACAACATAAGCTCATTCTTAAAATACAAAAGAATACTGCTATCTGTTGAGTTTAATTAACATGTCAAGTAGTATTGAACCATGATTTTAATATTCTTCAAGACAAAAACTTGTGCTCAATTTGACTAGATGGCTGAGAAAACTTAACCAAAGCGCAAGAATAATTTAACTAATTTATTCCAAGTCAAACCTTAACTGCATGATATATTATAGGTAACAACTGGAAAACTTTTTTTATAGTTAAGTTTATTTTTATTTGTTAACATGACACTATGTTCCCACCCTGTCCCCCTTTTTTCCCTATGGCAAGTAAATATTAATGACCCTGTACCATTTTAATGATTTTATAAATGAGGAAATGATTCTACTCAAATTTATTAACACAAATTTTAACTTCTATCTATAACTTCTATTTGAGAATGAAATAATGTCATGGCTAGGTTTGATTAATAAAAGAACACTTAAAATTGTGTGCATAGAATAAATTAATACAAGAAGTTTTTAAACGAGCATTTTGTAAACTTATTATGTGCAATTTAGTTGTCAAATGTCTGGGAAAATACTAGATCAGGCTGGACATAAACTATTATATAGTGATAACATTAAAACTTTGTCACATACACATATTATTTTCAGTGAAATGGGTATTTTAAAACAAAACCACATTTTAAAAAAATACAAAAATTATTTTTAAATGATTGTATGTTATTATATTAGTTCCTGCGTATATGATTTAGTCTTAAATTTATTTGACAAATCTAATATTAGACCATATGTGACATCAGATAAGGCAATAGCATTCCATTGTTTTCAAAAAACATAATGTAACATAATACAATAACTATTCAGTTATTCCATATTGAAAGCTGAAAACAGGCAGAGGAATGCTCTCACAGCCGTAATTTAATACAGTGTTTATTGTTATCGTAAAAGGAGGACATTACAGGACTTTTTTTTAAAAGTAACGATATATTAAAAGAACACATATAGCTCGGCCATTTTAATATAAGTACGATACTGACACATTCATAATTTCCCATTTTCACACACATTTCGGCAGAACTTGAACTTTCTTCATTGTATCGGATATTTAAACCACATCTGTATTTTTTTTTATGAATGTCACATCTTGAAAGTTTTTTTTTATGGTCTTCCAATAGTTTTTCACAAAAGAAAGTTAGCATGGTTGTATACTTAAAATTTGTTGATTAGGTATAGTTTATATCCATTTCAAATATAATGTTATTATTTGATACCTCATTTTTGGAAAAAAAAAAGCATTTTTTTTATCACTATACTCATGACGTTGAAGTGGTGCTTCATTTAAAGTCATACCATACAGTAAAAGTTTTACAGTTTTATGTTGATGTCTATACAAATACTTATGAATTATAGCTCTTAAAAAGTAACTTTGGGGCAGTCTATTTAAATTATAAAACAATAAATAAATTGAGAGACTTTGTTCCAAATGTTTACTAAGCCAGTCTAATAATAATAGATGGAAAAAGTTAAAAGACACAGCTAATTATATCCCCTCTCACAAAATTTAGAGGCTCGGCTAAATATTTTAAACAGAACTATATAGTAGTAACTAATGACAATTATTTTCGTGGTATTTGTATAAAAAATTATACAATTTAATCCCTTTCAAAATTGAATGAGATTAGAGTCCCCAGATTAAAAGAAAAATTGATTGATTGAAAAAGTATTTCACAATAACACACTAATAATAAATACCTGAAATTATAAAAACCCATTTATTAAATTTGGATAATATATCATCAATAATTTATTATTAGTAAATAATTTTAAAATTTTAGTTTCAATATTCAGTTCAATTAAGTTTTGTGTGGAGTGTGGTGACGTATGTATCTGAGACGTAAACAGTCAGAAAGAGGGATCAAGGTTATTTAAAGGGTTTTGAAATGTGGTTGAGGAAGAGATTGGAGAAGATGAAAATGCTGGACAGTGTGAGGAATGAGAAGGTGTTGAGGATGGTAGGAGGAGAGAGAAGCCTGATGGGGAGAGGATAAGAAATAGAAAAACATCTCGGTTGGGCCACACATTGGGCAGGGCTTGTGTAATGAAGAGGATTATGGAGGGGAAGATAGCAAGAGGAAGGAGAAATCTCAACAGATATTAAGAAAGGAAGAAGTTACAAAAGGATGAAAGATGATGCTCAGGACCAAGGAAAATGGAAGACATCCAGTTGATACCTGTCTCAGTACGGATTCACAGAAGTCTCAATATTGTTGGGAAAATTAAAGAAACCTGATTTTCAATTAATCTTGAATTCATATATTATACCTAGAAAACTGATCAACTTTATTTTACTAGAGCAAGAAGTATTATTAAAATATTCTAATGCATATACTATTCATTTATAAGTTCTGGAGAGATTAGAAATAATTTGTTACACACAAAATCTCGTACACTATCAGTTCTATAGTTTGAAAACCGTCCATTTGGCCGTCAACAAAATGGCGCCAATCACCCCTATTAGATATTTAATCAAGTCACAGCCTCAAAACACAACTATCTACTATCTAGAATACTTTGTACTATATATTATTAGACTGGACAAGTATCTTTTTGATACAAAAGCCCCTCTTCACAGATGAGGGGTTCCTAACTTAACATAATTTATTTTCATCTTGTTCAATGATATATCTGCGTAAGTAAATTCTATCAGCTATTTATATAAAAAATTGCTTTATAGTGAATAATGATAGACATAATTTTGAAAATAGATATATATGTTGCCATTTGTATTTACCATTTAAAATTTGCTTCACTAAAATATCCAAACCATTCCAAACAGGAATTTACAAATACAACAAATCAGTAATTTGTGATAGCCTTAGGCCTATATATTAAGAATTTGTTTCACAAAGATCATCTAAACAAATCTAAACACAATATTTCCATACAATATATTAATAATTTTTAGTTTCTTCAGATTTTAATATAACATATATGACGTTACAATAATTTATTTAGAATTTGTTTCACGAAGCTCGTCTAAACCAATCCAACAAGATAATGTAAGTACAATAGATTAATAAATTGTAGTTTTTTCAGATTGTTATATAAACTATAATACCTTACAATAATTTATTTAGAATCTGTTTTACGAAGATTGTCTAAACCAATCCAACAAGATAATGTAAGTACAATAGAATAATAAATTGTAGTTTTTTCAAATTGTTGTATAAACTATAATACCTTACAATAGTTTAGTTAGAATCTGTTTCACGAAGATCGTCTAAGCCAATCTAACAAAATATTGCAAATACAATAAGTTAAAGAGTATTTATTTGTAGTTCTTCAGATTGTTATATAACCTATAATACCTTACAGTAATTTATTTAGAATTTGTTTCACAAAGATTGTCTAAACCAATCTAAACAAGATATTGCAAATACAATAGATTAATAATTTGTAATTTTCTCAGATTGTTATATAACCTAAAGTATCTTACAGTAATTTATTTAGAATTTGTTTCACGAAGATCGTCTAAACCAATCTAAACAAGATATTGCAAATTCAATATATTATTAATTTGTAATTCCTCAGATTGTTATATAACCTATAATATCTCACAATAATTTATTTGGAATTTGTTTCACGAAGATCGTCTAGACCAATCTAAACAAGATATTGCAAATACAATAGATTAATAATTTGTAATTTCCTCAGATTTTTATTTATAATGTGTTTCACCACTATTGAATAAAATTATAAGATATTTCAAACGCAAAAAATAATAATTTGAATTTTTTCAAATTTATATATAACCCATAAAATCACCCAATCTTTATTTAGAATTTATGTCACGAATATTATAATATTATAAATATCTTGAAAACATTGAGATCAAATTTTTTCGCACAGGAAAATAATTTATATAACCCTCTTTGTTGTTAGGAACCCCTCCTATTCACAATCACAGCTCAGAGCAGCCTCAGGCTTTGTCGCTATCATGTCAGCCTAAAATCTCAAATTATCACTAAGTCATCATGATGCCGTTCGTGGTCAACTCAGTCTGGCCTGAAGCATTGCAGATGACCTGTTTGAGTTCGACTTCCACTTGGGGGACATCTTTGTCCCTTTGTCAGCAACCGTTACGGAGGTTCCCGCTGGAGATCTCGTTGCACTCGATCCACTTCGCCACCTCCATAGGAACCTGAGGTTTCTCTATGCCCGACTCTACGTCCATAAGCTCCTTCATGACGTCATTGGCGTCGCATTTGATCACCCTTTGCTGACAAAGCACAATGGCGCGCACAAAATCGTCTTTAGGCGTGATGAAGCGATGCTCCATGAAGATTGATTTCTCATCCCAGTAAATAATCTGAAATTTAAAATAAAATATGTATATTAAATATTTTACATGTTAATTTCCCTTTCACAACTTTTTTTTTGTGTGCTTCGCTTACTACCATATGTAATGGTAGATATAGTAGCCGCTTTAATCATAATTTTGAAATAACTAGATCTAACTATTGACATATCTGGTCTACAGCCGACTGGGGAGCATCATATTCTACTAACACTAAATGCACCCAGCCGGGATCCGAAACTCGATCTCTCCATCATCGGCAGTCCTGTCTATTCCTAGTGTGACACCCTCGACTTACTTACAGAAGGGCCAAATAATAATAATAATAAAAAAATTTGTGGACAAAAAACTTTATTCATTAATTATTTTAATTCATTTCATATATATATAATAATTCTTTTAATTCATTTATATATATATAACTGGTATATATATATAAAACTGGTGTATATATATATATATATATATATATATACAGATAGCAGTTTATTTTGTGTGTTTATTATATATATATATATATAACACATAAAATAATCTGATATGAGTAAGTTAAAATACATTGAGAATGTAAAACAATCATAAATATATTTGTAGCTTAGCATGTTTTTAATTTGGTTCAGAAGATTTCTGATGGAGGTGAAGTCAGTGAAACTGCAATGAGGTGATTCTCAAGAGAGAAGACAGATGGTCATCAGCAAGTTGGTTTCTAAGATCACTTTTCCTAAGTGTTATGGTTGAAAACACTTGGTCGCATGAATATGACTATACAACCATTGCTATATATTTTTGAGCATGCTTTATTAATTCTGGAATTGTTAATAATAGTAATAATAATAATAATAATATTTAGCACCACGTCTTACTACCCGGTCGGGTTATACGCTTTAAGTACTAATTACTCTAATGGTTTAGGAATTGGGAAGGTTGAACTAGAGGAAGTGAACCCGCGTTTGCATGGTGGGAGAGTGGAAAACCATTTAGAGAAAACCACCCCCAGTTCACCCGACCGAGATTCGAACCTCGATCTCCCCGTCCTCAGCGGTAGAGCTCAACACGACAAGCGCGTTAGCCAACTACGCCACCGAGGCGGGTATCTGGAATTGTTAAGGGTCAGGGCGGCAACATAACGGAACACAACGCAACATGCTTAGATTATTTATCCCATGGGCCGGATTGAACACACCAGTGGGCTACAGTTTACCCATCCCTGCTCTAGACCATGTGGCCACCGCTTCTTGGATATCTGATCAGAGACACGGCAGCAGGCGATAGGTAGGCTTATACCAGGAAAAGCCAACGTTAGTGATACATTCAACCATCAAGCGCTGTAGTTGGTACTAGGTGTGAGAAAATATTATTATTATTATTAGCACCGCGTCTTACTACCCGTTCGGGTTATATGGACTTACGCTTATGTGTAATGGTAGGGTGATTGTGAGATGAAATGAAGGACCTACAGTTTAACGTGGAATCCGAACCACAGTGGAGGCCTGGCTTTCCTCACATTCACAAGATGTCTTGTCAGAGGTGAAGGAAGGGTTTGGTAATCAGATAAATCTTTGCCGGGACCGAGGATTGAACCCCGGCCGCCAGCACAGAAGTCTGACACCTTACCCCTAGACCGCCAGGTCACCATGAGAAAATAACTGTAATATCTGTTATTGCTTTATTGTTAATAGTTTGTGTTTTTAGTGTTAACATCATTAGAACTGCTTCAGTTGTCGAATACTCTATTCTAGTAATAGACTGGACTGCTTATGACGACAGGGAGATCGGGGTTCGTATCGCATAGGGTGTACTGAGGGTGATTTTTCCTATATGGCTTCCACTCAACCTCCACGCAAATTCTGGTGCATTTACTCAAAATTAATATGCTTATATCCCTAACTAATTTTAAGACGTGGTGGGGAAAAATATGATTATCATTATTATAATTAATTAAATTAAACCTTTTAAACTTATGATTTTTCAGTTGCATTCTTTCCTATAAATAGTTTAGAACTTTTT
>CABFOW010000474.1:87179-101605 GCA_902141385.1 Timema californicum | reverse complement strand
GGGGGGGGGGTTCCTAAATTGTTTTCCACTCTCCCTCCACGCAAATGCGGGTTCACTTCCTCTAATTTAACTTTCCCGATTTCTAATCCATTAAAGTAATTAGTACTTAAAGCGTATAACCCGAACGGGTAGTAAGACGCGGTGCTAAATATTATTATTAATAGAAAAAAATATAGAAAATACAGGTTAATGGAAAAGAGAAGGGTTGATAATCACGTGAAGCTAGTGTTATTTACCGTTCGAGCTATCTGAAACATTCTTGGAGGTAGAGTGTGAAACATATTTTACTAAACACCATCCACAGGTATTAGACCACACGAACAACAAAGCAGATTGTAGACTAAAAAGAAAGTATAGGAGTCGAACTCCAGACCACGAGATCGGGAATCAAAACACGATCCCTCGGTTAGGAAGTACGCTAATAATCCACCTAGTATTTCTGGATTAGGATTAGTGGGTTACTTGTATATAAGGATAGAACGTAAGGGCCAATACAGTGGTCATCAAATGGCGGTCAGCATCCAGACCGCAGATACATTTTAAGGACTTTGGTGAGATAGCGATAAACAGAAGGAATGATGCTATTTCGGTGGTGGGCGGGTAGTAGACATGTGAGGCCAGCAATAATAAATAAGTAAAATAACTATAAGGAAAGAAAATCACGTTTTTGAATTGGTATAACCCTATAGGGCCTGAACTTGAGTCACTGTTAAAGTTTTTCCGGACGATGGAAAGTATGTCGAGTTTTTAAAACGGACTTCCATCAAAAATAATTGGGGACCCCTGGAATAGTGTATGGCTCACCATCACACTGAACTTGACTCAATATTTACGTGATGTTCACTTAACGTAAGATTGTTCCATGGGATTACTTTCCCGTTACGTCAAGTGAGGTATACCACGTTTTATCGCCAGTCAATATGTGGACAACGTCGACATAGCTATTTAGTTCTTAATTGGTTTGTTTATTGTGTGCAAAAGACATCAATATAGTTATTGTGTGCGTCCCACGGACCAAATCGTCTAGCCTCTATTTACTCTAAATATTGTAGTTCTAATAAACTTTTATTTCAAGTACTTGAAATCCGCTTCGGTGGACGTATGGTCTAAGGCACTATTCACACAGTAGACCAGACTGCCGATGACGGGAAACTCGAGGATCAAATCTTGGACTGAGGGTGGTTTTAAAAAATGGTTCTCCGGTTTAGTGCTGATACACTTCCTCATACCTACAATAGCTCCATGACTTCTTTGGTGCTGACTGACAGCTCTGACAGTCAACATTTAGGTATATACAGTCAACTCTCGATTCTACGACCCCGGGAATAGCGTACCTCTCGAAGTAACGACCCTTTTTTGGGGAACCGTGAAAAATGTGGGAAAAAAGGTTGAAAAGTTTAAGGAAATCGGCTGCAAAATGTGTTTGTTGCATTTATTTAGGTCGCTGCGTTGCAATTATCTTTGTGAGTGCTGTATTACTAGTAACTTGGGTGGGTCAGGTATAAAAAAAAGACACCACCTCATCAATGCCAGCCAATATCACTTGACTCTGTCCACCCCCTCCCACAAGCNGCTGTATTACTAGTAACTGGGGTGGGTCAGGTTAAAAAAAAGACACCACCTCATCAATGCCAGCCAATATCACTTGACTCTGTCCACCCCCTCCCACAAGCAAGACAATGTTTCCCTGCGCGCGACTGCCGCTACATCACGCGCCAGGCTTGCTTTTGCCATTGTTATTTCGATTCTCGATTTGGTTACTATTTTGGTTTGATTTTGTGAACAATTTTTGACGACCCATGCTAATGTTTGACATTGTTATTTTGATTTGGTTACGTTTTAGGTTGGATTTTGTGAACAATTTTTGATGACCCACGCTATTTTTTTTATTTGATATGAACTTATAATTTTGACGAAATGAGTGAAAGGAGTACCTTCTTCAAGAAATAGGTAGGTTTTATTTTATTTACTTTTCACGTATTGTCTAAAAAATGCAATTTTTTTGTATGAAGGTCAGGAGTGGAACAAAATCTGTTAAAATTCCAATAACGACCCCTTCGAAATAACGACCCTTTTCCAGGGAACAGTGAATGGTCGTAGAATCGAGAGTTGACTGTACCTAAATTTTGACCGTCAGAAGTGACAGCTGCTAAACACATGTTTTTGCATATTATATGACTTGGCATAGGGATACATAATTTGGTCTGGTAACTTTTCAAAGCCCTCAGCTGTGAGCTGTCAGTCAATACCAAGGAATCCTTGGGGCTACTGTAAAACCATTAGCGTAGTTATTAATAAGCGTATAACCGGAACGGGTAGTAAGACACGGATCTAAGAAAAAAAAATGTAGTTGAAGAATCATCTACCTTAAATGTTTCAGTTATATTTTTGTGAACAATTTGGTTTCAAGTAGTTTGAATTCATTGTGTAAATATTGGTCGAGTTTTTTAGGTTACGTTGTGTGAATCTTGATTACACGCTATGTTTATTTACGTTAGGTGAACAATAAGATGCTCGCTATCATGGCATAAAGAGTCTCCAGCTTTACTGGGTGGATTAAAGCTGCGATAAAAGGAAACGACCAAACCGGATTAGAACATGAAAGTCAAAAGTAGATTTTTAAAAAAACATGATATTAAATGAGACCGGTCCGAAAATTTCTGAGCTAATGTGATTCGAATTGACTCGTTGGTGTTCCTGATAAAGTTACACAATTTTCAATTGAATCGTTCCGATTCCGTTCTAATACAAGAGTGGCCTAGAGATTGACACACACTGAATCGGTTCGGAACGGTCGGAACCGGAACACTACAAACGGAAACACGTTTTGTCCGCACACTGTTTCAGAAAAAAAGTCAGTCAAAAAACAGCAAAAAAAAAAGTCCATCGATTTTTAGTGATTTAGTGATAGTGATAACAGTAGTGAGAAGCAGGTAATGGTTGTTGTTGGTGCATTTCTGCCGATAAAGAGGAAGAAGAAGCGGCTTTGAAAATACTTTTATTGTACGACAGTACGATATACATACTGGTGACCTGGTGGTCTAGGGGTAAAGTGTCAGACTTCTCTGCTGGCGGCTGGGGTTCAATCCTCGGTCTCGGCACAGATTTATCTGATTACCAAACCCTTCCTTCACCTCTGACAAGACATCTTGTGAATGTGGGGAATGCCAGGTCTCCACCGTGGTTCGGAGTCCCCGTTAAACTGTAGGTCCTCCATTTCATCTCACAATCACCCTACCATTACACATTAGCGTAAGTGCGTACAACCCAAACGGGTAGTAAGACGTGGTGCTAATAATAATAGTACGATATACAGTAAATTCAACATAAAATTTCCGAGATTTCCTCCCAAGCATTTTCTTTTTTAACACAATTGTACTAATGTTTTTTTAGCAATGCCAATTATTTCTTCGTCCAAAGATATTTTTTTTAATAAGCCAAAATTATCAAGGAGCAGGAAACGAACATAAACAGGTGTACAGTGAGCGAGAATGTAGATGATGCAATAGTCCAGTGCTGAGGACGCACGCACATAGCTTCGGAATCCATCGGAGTTCGTCAAAATATTCCCTCTTGGCAAATCGATTTGTTCCTTTCCGATCCAACGTAGACGTTTACGATCCTATCCAAGCCAGTGTGCCGGCATCCGGTGTGCGGCAATCTTTAAGCTACTCCCTTGCTACACCAAGTTCAGTTTGGGTTCATCTCAAAGCCATTCTCAATTAGGACAAGTTCTGAGAGATAAAAACCAGTAAAACCCGCTTGTTGACATGAATGGTGCTGTTTTACTAACACAAGCTTATACAAGAAACTCCCTACCCACACAGTTGACCGTATATTCACTCTATCAAAAGACCAGATTTACGATGAATGGGAAGTCCCGTTTTGAATCTCAGATGGCCGCATTGAGGATTTTTTCCCCCTGTGACTTTTCTTATCTCCTATTCATGTTAATTCGGGTAAAATGTATCTAAGCTACCCTCCGCATCTCTACCAAATTATTGCAAATATTTGGTTGTCTCGGGATGATAGAAAGACGCGGCGCACACAATTTAAAAAAAATATTGAATGTTCTACTAGCTATCTAAGCAAATTTGGTCCCGCTGGTTAAATTGAATTATAATTTTTTTTAGCACTTTGTTCAGGTTATACGCCTATATATTAATTACGTTAGTGAGTTAAGGGCGAGGAAGGTTGAATTTAGAGGTGTACCTTAATTTACGTGGAAGGAGAATTGTAAACCCCTCAGGAAAAAACATCCTTCAGTATACCCGACTGGTATTCGGACCCAGATCTTCCTGTCATCGGCAGTCAAGTTTATTGTGATAGTGACGCCTTAGAACATACAACCACCGAAGTTGGTATTTGTAGATCGTTTAATTAGAATATTAGTGATTCAAATTTCCCTATAATCGCGAGCTCCTAAGTCATTGGTGGACTAAGCATGGCGTGAGTCCGAGATCGAGTGAGTGCCAACATATGATAATATAGGGTGTCATGTGGTCAGCACAACAAACCCTCCAGCTGTTTATCTCAGGTTTATAGACCAGAGCCGATACATATTTATTCAAGTAGCTCCTCAGTTTGTCCTCACGAGGCTAGGTTTGACCATGTTCCAGACCGACTGCTTCACAGAAAAATAATTCAGGGAGTGCCATGGATTGAACCCGGGACATCTGGATATGAAGCCAGGAACTCTAACCATTATTATATGCATGCAAATAGACATAGATAAAGTTATACTCTAGAATTATTAAATGGTGTACATCAGTTTTTTTGTTTGTTTTGTTAGTACCTCGTCTAACTACCCGTTCGGGTTATACGCTTATGTACTAATTACGCCAATGGTTTTAGGAATTAGGAAGGTTATATTTACAGGAAGTGTGCCCGTATTTGCGTGGAGGGAGAGTGGAAAAGGATTTAGAAAAATCCAGTACATCCGACAAATTGAAACCATGATATTTCAGTCGACGGCAGTCTAATCTATTGCAGGAGTAGTGCCTTAGACCATGTGGCCACCGAAGCGGATCCATAGTTTCTAATATATACGAAAAGGTTAAATGGGGGGGGGGGGATTGTGTACCTCCCATGACCTTCCTTTGGATCCATTCTCATCCAGGCTCAAGTGTCTGTAAACGGTCAACATAATAGTTCGAATTAATAATAGCCCTCTCACACTGCTCTTACCTTTGACGTGATCCTGAAGATCGAGAAAGGTCGGATGAATCTCCGGTACCGGATGGTGCACGATCCTTGGACCACTGCGCCTCCCTTGGACCGGATCTTTTTGTAGAGTTTGGACCTCTCGTAAAAGTCCGCCCTCGCGAAATCCACCTCTCGGAGGTATCTCACGTTGTTCATGTGGTACAGGAGTGTGTCAACGTCTGTTGTCAGACAGATACCTGAAAAAAAAACAAGAGGACAAACATGACGTCAATATTCCTGTGAGACTAAAGTGGTAGATACAGTCCAAATTTCATAGTAAAGCCCACATCTGACGGCTTGAAAGTTGCAATATATAATTTCACGTATTAATACGTCAAGTCACGTGACCTAAAGCTGTCACTTTTGGTATTATATATTTGTATTAATAAAATGAAGAGTTTGTGTGTCTGTCATAAGCATTGCGTGATATCTACCTCATGTGGAGGTCTGAAATTTTTAAAATTTGTAGGCCATGTGCACGAACATGGGCACCTCAAAGCCGAAATTTTAAGATTAAAAAGTTTTTTTCAAGCAGTATGTCTTACTACCCGTTCGGATTTTACGCTGAAATTAAAAGTTATCTTCCACGTAAGACTACAATCGTTCACAACAAATCTCTATATAATTTAATAAGTCTATTTCTGGTAAAAAAAATTAAGAGAAAACGGCTAAACCGATTTTCGCAAATGAGAATCATTTTCAAGTTTAAGTGTTTAGAATGCTGTACAAAAAAAAAAGCAAACAACTTCCAATGAAAACTCAATTTACCTAGCGATCTTTTAACTTTTTCTGCGGTATGTGAAATAGCTCACTTGTACGTACAATCATGCTTTGTTTACGTCTCCATAGACCGACACATTAACTCAGTCAGTAGTGTGTGTATCCACTGAGATAAGGGTCCCGGGTTGGATTCACGGCATGGCCGAAAAATATTTCATCGGTGAAATGTGGGTTTACCCTTTCATAGTGATGAATTAAGAGCCGGGGACTGGATTTTTTACTTTGGATTTTAAGTTAGCTTAAATACCTGAAAAATAAAAATACTATTATTATTATTATTATTATTATTAGCACCGCGTCTTACTACCCGTTCGGTTTGTACGCACTTACGCTAATGTGTAATGGTAGGGTGATTGTGAGATGAAAAGAAGGACCTACAGTTTAACGTGGAATCCGAACCACGTTGGAGGCCTGGAATTCCCCACGCTTACAAGATGTCTTGTCAGAGGTGAAGGAAGGGTTTGATAATCAGATAAATCTTTGCCGCGACCGAAAATAAAAATACATCACCATGAAAACCCTAATTTGTGTACGATTGTATACCGGTAAATAAGATATTTCTCTCTGGTTGTAAATAATAAACCTACTCTAACCCGAGTGGCATGGTGGAACATAATATAGATAAACAGCAGGGAGAGGAGTGGTTTTAAAGTTATCAACGTGGTGTTTGGTGAAAAATATACGATATGCTTAAAATTAAACATTTAAATCCTGAAAATCTGTGAAATGTTGATAGCCTTTGACGAGTAAACCTTTAACTAGAAAGTCGAGTGGTGCCTACTTATTTATAAATTTTTAACAATAAAAACATTTGAGTACATTTTATAGCAATAATCTGCAGCCATAATTGCAACGGTCCACTAGTATGATAGCAGTAAATACCTACAAACTAACACTGATAATATAGTAAAATAGTCTATTATCGATGGGAACAGCAAATTTTTGATATATTTTCTATAAACCTTAGGGGTGACCTGGTGGTCTAGGGGTAAGGTGTCGGACTTCTGTGCTGGGGGTCCGGAGTTCAATCCCCGGTCCCGGCACAGATTTATCTGATTACCAAACCCTTCCTTCACCTCTGACAAGACATCTTGTGAATGTGGGAATGCCAGGCCTCCACCGTGGTTCGGATTCCACGTTAAACTGTAGGTCCTCCATTTCATCTCACAATCACCCTACCATTACACATTAGCGTAAGTGCGTATAACCCGAACGGGTAGTAAGACGCGGTGTTAATAATAATAATAATAATAATAATAATAATAATATAAGCCTTAGGCATTAAAAAAAATAATCAAAATTTGACTGTAGTAGCATCGTGGAGTCTGGTGGGCTGCAACAAAATCTATATAACCTAGAACAAGAGGAAAGTGTCAAGTATCAGAATTAGTTTTTTTAGCACTAGATCTTACAACCCGTTCGGGCTACATGACTATGTAACATCTCGCTAATACGTTAGGGATGAGAAAGGTTTAATATTAATTAGGTTTACACGCATTTGCGTGAGGGGAGAGTAAAAAACTACAAACAACCGGGATTGAATTTCTCCCCGTCATCGGCAGCCTAGTCTACTGCGAGACTACCCGCATCGTTGGCGTAGTTGGTTAAAGCTCTAGTTTCGTGTTGAGCCAGACTGCCGAAGACGGAGAGATCGAGGTTCAAATATCGGTCGGGTAGACTGGGGGGTTTCCTAAATAGTTTTCCACTCTCCATCCACGCAAATGTGGGTTCACTTCCTCCGTATTCAACCTTCCCAGTTCCTAATCCTTTAGCGTATAGCCCAAACGGGTAGCAGGACGTGGTGCTAAAAAATATATACTGTGATACTGAAGTATTAAACCATGTGGCCACAAAAGCGGGCCAGAGCTAGTTATCATCAAAAATGAGATACCTGGGTCTATCCAGTTCGAATCCCTACAGGAGTGTAAGACAGTTTGGAAGCAAACGCGAGCTAAGCTCAATATTTTTGAGTATTTATTTTTAACAAAACCCACTTTTCTGCCAAAATAAATGAAATATTGTATCAGTAGATATGTTTAGATTATTTCTATACACATTTTTAACATCTGTTGAATATTTGTCATGGACGAAATAGCTATTGAAACAACATTTTTTTTAATGAAGAGAAAAGGTCATGGCCAAATACCGCCGTCAGGTAGGAAGTCATTATGGTAATTATTTTATTTTCTGAAATAACTCATACATTCTTGTCTCTAGTCTAGAGCTCTTTAAGGTGTTGTATTTTAGACAATATCTGACCAACTCTGAGAACCCTTGGTTCAAATCCTGTTGGGGCGCGTGAATGTAGTTTTCAGAATGGGGGGGAAACAGAGCTGCTGAAGTCACCATGTGAAAAAAAATTAGGTTCTATGTTTCTAATGGAGCAATATTGGATTTATTTTAGCAAAAAAAAAAGTTTTGTTATAAAAAAATGCAAAAACACTGCCATTAACTCACATTTCCTTCCACCTCACCTTCAAGTCAGTTGCTATAAAGTTTAAATGTAAAAGCACATAGTCGAGGTCAGTGACGAGTATTTCTCAATCACCCAGATTGATTTTCTTAACTTTTGGCTTTGGCTGTAGTTGTAATTTTGTTTACGAAGTGGTCACATCTTATAAAAAGATTTATTTACTGTCGCTGTCCATTAACACGAACATATAAAACAAACTGTAAGTTGTGTTATGTATAGTACCTTACCCGCCTCATTGGCGTAGTTGGCTAACGCGCTTGTCGTGTAGAGCTCGACTGCTGAGGACGGGGAGATCGAGGTTCGAATCTCGGTCGGATGAACTGGGGGTGATTTTTCCTAAATGATTTTCCACTCTTCCTCCACGCAAATGCGGGTTCACTTCCTCTAATTCAACCTTCCCAATTCCTAATCCATTAGCGTAATTAGTACTTAAAGCGTATACCCCGAATGGGTAGTAAGACGTGGTGCTAAATATTATTATTATTATTATAGTACCTTCTTCGACTCCCACAAGTGATTTTAAGTTCGCTATCTCAGATAATGCCAAGATAAAAATCATAACTTAAGTTCAAGTGACCTTGTTTAAATCAAAAGAGGTGTTGTTGAAGATATTTACTACTTAAGTATGGTTTGTTCTGGTAATTAAGGCGGCCACCGTGGTCAGCGAAAAAGTATCAATCGCTGTTAAGCCACAAGGTTTAAAATACATTGGTCTCTGTCGCTTAATAGAACTACTTTTCTATTCTGTCTAAGCTTGTACTCCCTTTCGGCCTTTAACTACAACCAGCCTTTGCCATGCAAATAATAAATAGGGGAAAGAAAACAACGAAACCTTTTATCTCAAAGTAAAAAGAAAAGTTCACTGATAGTACTCAAATATCTTGGAAGTTTATCAAAATCTGACTGTATTTCCTAACTCTAGAGCCATTTTTCATCAAGGTTAGTCTCATAGTTTCGCAAATATGTTTAAAAAGTCGTTGGAAATGAGTTAATATTTCATTTTAACACATTTGTAACCTATTAATAAAGCTTAAACTATATTGTTGTCGTATAAATTATTTATTATTATTATTATTATTAGCACCGCGTCTTACTACCCGTTCGGGTTATACGCACTTACGCTAATGTGTGTAATGGTAGGGTGATTGTGAGATGAAATGAAGGACCTACAGTTTAACGTGGAATCCGAACCACGGCGGAGGCCTGGCATTCCTCACATTCACAAGATGTCTTGTCAGAGGTGAAGGAAGGGTTTGGTAATCAGATAAATCTTTGCCGGGACCGAGGATTGAACCCCAGCCGCCAGCATAGAAGTCTGACACCTTACCCCTAGACCACCAGGTCACCTTTGTCGTATAAAGAAAGCATTGTTGGACATATTTCGACTTTATTTTGGCGTGCACCATAGTTTGAAATAACGCATCGTGGAATGTATTAATGAAATAGATTTGAACGTCTGCGAGGCAATTTCTCACTTACCAAGGCGGCCGTCTTAGTTGGTAAATACCTAGGAGCTAGGGGTTGATATGTATTAAGGTGGGATAGTAGGGGACGCGAGAAAAGGCCAGTGATTTTGCAGTTTTTATAGAAAAACATTTATTTGCCCAAAATAAATAAAATATTTCTCCAGTAGTGACGTTTAGTTTAATTTTATTCACATTGTGGTATCAACAATTGTTGATTATCTATCGAGAATGTTCTGGAATTTAATGTCAACTTTTTATCTCATTTAAAAAAGTTTTTTCATCTAATGCCGCTATGTTCATGACAGATATCCAACAAAAATGTTGATATCACCATGTGAAGAAAATTAAACCTTAAGTTTGAACTGGATGAATATTTTATTTATTTTGGGCAAAAACTGTTTTGTTAAATTTATTTAGCAATGCGTATTAATACACGTTCGGGTTATACGCTTATGTATTAATTACTCTAATGGGTCAGGAGTTGGTAAGGTTGAGTTTAGAAGAAGTGAACCCGCATTTACGGGGAGGGAAAGTGGAAAACAATTCAGGTAAAACTTCCTCCAGTTCATCCGGCCGAGATTAGAACCTCGATCTTCCCATCCTCGGCAATCTAGCTCAACACGAAACTAGCACGTTAGCTAACTACACCACTGAGGTGGGTTGTTTTGCTATAAAAACTACAAAAATGCTGACCTTTTCTCGCGTCTCCTACATCCCCACCTTAAACACACGTTTAATACCTTCATTTGAAACTAATTAATAAATTTCACAGAAAGTAACAGTGAACTGAGCAATACAAAATATCATCCAAAAACTAATTAGTCAAAGTGTATGAAAATAGTCTCAAAAACTCGTCCCTCATTGGCTAACAGATACGTGCTATGCGCGGTGGCGTCCTGAACCAGAGACTGCGTCAGGTCAGTACACTGTGGGACCGGCGTCGATCAATACGACGCGACCTTCATCGGGACGCGACAGCACGTGCTCCCTTCTTACCCTCACCTCGACGTCGTTTCAAAAACTATTGTTCATTCCGTTCCCATGGCAACACTTCGGGCTTTCATCGGGCAATTTTTTTTTTTATCGACGGTCGATGATAAAACAATATTTATTTTGATTGGTGTTTTCTTTATTACCACCAAACGGGCGGTCGCAAAAGTTCCTGGGGTTAAAATATGAATATGGATGTCGGAGATTAATCCCAGCTTGGTGCTCTGTCATTGATTTTTTTTCATTCACTATAGTTTATTCTGCTGTATTCTTTCATATGATTCAATGTCTTAAACAGCCTATGTTGTCTAGTGGTCAGAGCTACTAGCTATTCCATTCACGGTAGGAATTACTCTCTGAAAGGTCTTTTTTCCTACCAATATCCTACTACTTAATAGATTTATGGTAGGGAAAAAGGCCTTTCAGAAGTCAATTCCTACGGTGAATGGAATTTACAAATCAAGAGGTCCTGGGTCAATCCCATTCGCTTTCAAGGTTTTTTTTTCTGTGGAGCAGTGGGTTTAGAACGGGGTCAAATCCGGCCTCATGAGGTGAAATGAGGAGCTACTTGACTAAACAAATAGCGGCTCCGGTCAAGATTAATGCCCGAAGGTTTCGATGTGCTGACCAAATGACACCCTATACCCGCAAATGTTGCCACAAATATCGATAATGACAGTAGCCACTCGATCGGTATAGATCGCTCGCGGACTCACGCCATGGAGCTTGGAGTTTATTTAATTTCTACATCGCTTCCTACTACCCGTCCGAGATATCCAAATTCAAGCATAATAGTGTGGTAGAAAGGAGGAAAGTAAGACTAGCGAAAATGTATGCGCACTTTGAGGGAGAGTAGAAAATAAATACACTCTGCAGGGACTCAGTCCCAAACCTTCCCGTCACCGAAAAACTAAACTTGACGAGCTTGGCGTTTATTCCATGCGACTGCCGATGTGCGTACGTCACTCAGTTATGTTTTCTTAGATATTTGAAGCGACGAATAGTTATTAATGACGTTAGAAACTTATAATAAATAGAAGGGTGAAGCCTTTTTCCTTGGTTTGTTTACGGCCAAAGACTAACTAAGGTCATCCTGCTAAGAAACCCTAACGGTGCCTTTCAAACCACTTAGTTCTTTTAAAACTCATTCCCACTTTGAGAACTTCAAAAACTCCCCCTCCGTCCCGTCTTCGCCTAGAGCTTCTAAAGAGAACATGTCTGTTTTACGTCAATCAACCCCGTTGACGCCAGTACTCCGTCAGATTGGCGTCGTCGTTAAGATTACATTCGAGGAAATGATAGCTATTCACTGCGAAACTCTCTAAAACTCCCAGGGCTACTCTGTAGATTCAGAAAGCCTAGGGCATTTCACACTAAATAATTAACTTTATTTATGAGCTTTATTAAAATGTACCAATACATATTATTTACATGATAAAAACCCGCTTAAGTGGCCGAATAATCTAAGGTGTCACTCGTGTTAGATAGGTCAGCTTATGACGGGAAGATCGGGGTTCAAATCCCGGTCGGGTCTACTAAGGGTGGTTTTAATTAAATGTTTTACCACTTTCCTTCCACGCAAATGAGGGTAGATTATCTCTCAAATGCTTCCTTTCACTTTCCTACCCCACTAGAGTAGTTATCATATAAGCGTATAGCCTGAACAGACAGTAAGACGTGGTGATGGACAAAAAACCTGTTAAAAACAATGTAAAAGTTTTCTTCACTGACAAAGCTATCTTAGTCTTATCTTTACAATTCGAACCACCTTTAAAAGAGACAAATAAGTTTAAAGAAGACATCAAAATACATTTCTATTCATTTCTTAAGAAGAAAAATACAAAAAATGGCTTTCCTCCATGTCAATTAAGTGTAACTGGATAACTGGGTGAAAGGTTAAGTAGAAAGAAAAGTACAAAAAGAGCTTTCCTTCATGTCAAAAAATTGTAATTATATAAATAGATGAGAGGTTAAGTAAGTAAGTAAGTAAGTTCAAAAAGAGCTTTTCTCCATGTCAAAGAAGTGTAATTTAATAAATGGATGAAAGTTTAAGTAGGGAAGACAAGTACAAAAAAGAGTTTTTCTTCATGTTCATTAAGTGTAACTAGATAAATCGACGAAAGGTTAAGTAGAAATAAAAGTACAAAAAGAGCTTTCCTTCATGTCAAAGAATTGTAATTAGATACATGTATGAAAGGTTAAATAAGTACAAAAAGAGCTTTCCTTCATGTCAAAGAATTGTAATTAGATACATGTATTAAAGGTTAAGTAAGTTCAAAAAGAGCTTTTCTCCATGTCAAATAAGTGTAATTAGATAAATGGACGATAGCTTTGTGTTGGATAAAAAAAACTTGTATAAGTTTATTATTTCTGTTGTCAACATCCCTTTTTCTCAACTAAAACAAAGCCTACACCGATGAATAAGGTATCAGTGGATAGGATATTTTACCAACTTCTGACATAGCATACTCAGTTTACGTTAGAACACATTGTTTGTTTAAAATTTAAGTTAAAAGAAAAATCTAACAATATTTTTGGTTGAATGTGTGAATGTTTCGCAAGGGTTTACTGGTTTACTGTAATAGGGATTAAAGACTGGTGTAGTAGGGGTGGTTTTGTAAGTGTAATTCTCGCTGTAGTTTTCCCATTCTCTTTCCGCGTTAATGCCTATTCTATTCCTCCTACTCCTGTAGAATAATTCACTAATAACACGTCATATTGCTCGCCTAGGTGAACAGACTAAAATGCCAAGATTATCCAGTCAGGTTTGCCAGTGAAAGGAAGGTCAGAGCTTAAATACCAAGAGAGGGTTTTTCTAAATGGTCTTAAAGCTCTTCCTTATACGGAAATGGAGGTACATTTAATATAAATTCTATCTTCCTCATCCCCATATAATTAATTTGACTAAAAATGCGGCTCATCAGGGCGAGTACTAAGAAGCAGTGGGGGGAAAAACCCTTGTTGAACTTAATATTAATAATAATAATAATAATTTAAAATATAAACTCAACTAAACAAAACATGTTTCTGTGTTCAGTAAAATTTGTTTAAATGTTTTCGTTTTTTAATGTTTCTTACTACTCGTTCGAGCTATACGTGACATTGACAAGACGATTCGAATAAGAATGAAGAGAGTAGAATGTAGGATTAAATATACCCGAATTTGCATATAGGGAGAGTGGAGAATCATTTAGCAAAAAATCACCTCAGTTCACCCGACCGAGATTTAAACCTCGACCTCTTCATCCTCGGCCGTCTGGCTCAACACGAAACAAGCGCGTGCGCTAACTACACCACCGAGGTGGGTAATATATATTTATTTTAACTTTTCATATACATATTTGTAAATTATGCCTTTTGACTACTTGATGTGGCGCCTCATTGCAAAGCAGCAAATTATTACTTTCAATATACATATTTTTCTTAACTTCAAATTTATTAATACTCCTCACTAAAACTATAAATATTACATATTATTATTATTATTATTATTATTATTATTATTATTATTA
>CABFOW010000474.1:67091-87047 GCA_902141385.1 Timema californicum | reverse complement strand
GGTGGAGGCCTGGCATTCCCCACATTCACAAGATGTCTTGTCAGAGGTGAAGGAAGGGTTTGGTAATCAGATAAATCTTTGCCGGGACCGAGGATTGAACCCCGGCCGCCAGTATAAAAGTCTGACACCTTACCCCTAGACCGCCAGGTCACCATGATTTGTAATACTCCTCACTAAAACTATAAATATTACAGAAGTAATATAATATAGTTCACTGGTGACCGAGTGCTGAGACTCGAATCTAAACCGGATCTCCTGTTAGGATTTTTTTTTAGCACCACGTCATAATACCCGTTCAGGCTATATTAATATGAAGTGTAACCCACATTTGTGTGGAGATAGAGTGGAAAAACCATTTATGAAAACAAATACCCTCTGTACGCCCAGCCGGGACCTTGATGTCCCCATCACCGGAAATCAACTCCAACACGAAAGTGACTTGTTAGACAAGCGATGAGGGCTCCTTTTTTTTTTACCCCTTTCACCCAAGATACCCTTTAAAATATGGTAGCACTGGAGTCACATTAGTTATTTCTACTGCGCATGTCCAGGTACTTTTAATTATGCGCAGGTTTTTGTGACCGATACGAACATTACTAATGGCAGCCATGAAAGGTTGTTCTTCAGAGAGTACTTGAGGAAAACATGTGATGGATTCCGCACTGATATAAGTACCTAAGAATAAAAAAAAGAAGTAGTCTGAGTGTAAAAGACTAAACACCAAGTCGTGTACACGTTGGTATGCAAATCAGGACATGTGTGGCAGAGGCCGTCATACTACCCGTCCGGACTATCCACATATTTACACTATTAATGTGGGGACAAGGAAGTTAGAAATAAAAGGAATCTTAACAAAATTGGCGTGGGAAGTGGGGAAACATTTGGAGGGACAGCTTTCAGGACTCGGTGGCCGTGTGGTCTAACGCGTTACTCTTGCAGTAGACTGAACTGCCGATGACGGGGAGATCAAGGTTCGAATCTTGGTTGGTTTTTTTTAATCAAAAATGGTTATGCGGTGCTAAAAAAACAACCTATCAGGACACCTCGAGCCTCAAGCCTCTAGCACTTGGTCACCAATGAACCAGATTATATTATTTTTGGTAATATTCATAATTATTTTAGTAAGAAGTATTATAAATTTCGAACTTAAGAAAAAAAATGCATAATAAAAGTAATAATTTGCTGCTTTGCAATGATGTGCCACATCAAGTAGTCAAAAAGTATAGCTTACAGATATTTGTATGCAAAGTTAAAACGAAATATATATTACCCATCTCGGTGGCGTAATTAGCTAACGCGCTAGTTTCATGTTGAACCAAACTGCCGAGGACGAGGAGATCAAGGTTCGAATCATGGTTGGGTGAACTGGTGTGGTTTTCCTCTAAATGGTTTTCCACTTTCCCTCCACGCAAATGAGGGTTCACTTCTTCTCAATTAAACCTTCGCAATTCCTTATCCATTAGTGTAATTAGGATTTAAGCGTATAACCCGAACGAGCTAAATAAAACAACAACATAAGAGACCATTAAATTGATAGCATGTATATATAAGGCCTATATAGGTGGGGTGATTAAAATGAACGATATTAAAAAAGATTGAATAACAATAATAAATAAAAACTTTAGTATGGATAGCTGTGAAGGGCAAATAGGTTGCAAAATTTATGGTTATGAAAGAGAATTATGTGCACTTTCTAGACCGACTGATTATGTCAGACCACGACTTATAAACTAACTTAAATCTAGAATAGCCACAACAACCAGCCCCTCGTCTGTTAATTCATCAGTGTGAATGAGGAAACCCACATTTTACCTATTATATATTTTTCATCCAGACTGGGAATAAAACCCGGGTCCCTTAGCTCGGTAGAAAGACATGTTAGCGACTGAGCTAAGGTGTCGGACTTAATGCAAATTTGAGTACATACTTAATAATAATTGAAATAAGTATTATGTCATCAATAATTACCATGACATCAGAAAGTAACATGGCATCAGTAGCTAACATAACACCAGAAAACAACATGGCATCGGTAAGGAATATAGCATCAGTAGCTAACATGGCATCAGTAATTATTATAGCATCCGTAGACCGTAGCTAACATGACACCATAAAGCAACATGGCATCAGTAGCTAACATGACATCAGTAGCTAGCATGGCATCAGTAAGTAATATAGTATCAGTATCTAACATGACATCAGTAGCTAACATGGCAGAAGTAAGCAATATAGCATTAGTAGCTAACATGGCAGAAGTAGCTAACATGGCATCAGTAGCTAACATGGCATCAGTAGCTAACTCATCAGTAAGCAATATAGCATTAGTAGCTAACATGGCATCAGTAAGCAATATAGCATTAGTAGCTAACATTACATCAGTAGCTAACATGGCAGAAGTAGCTAACATGGCATCAGTAAGCAATATAGCATTAGTAGCTAACATGGCATCAGTAAGCAATATAGCATTAGTAGCTAACATGGCATCAGTAAGCAATATAGCATTAATAGCTAACATGAAATCAGTAGCTAACATGGCATCAGTAGCTAACATGGCATCAGTAGCTAACATGGCATCAGTAAGCAATATAGCATTAGTAGCTAACATGGCATCAGTAGCTAACATGGCATCAGTAGCTAACATGGCATCAGTAGCTAACATGGCATCAGTAGCTAACATGGCATCAGTAGCTAACATGGCATCAGTAGCTAATATGGCATCAGTAGCTAACATGGCAGAAGTAAGTAATATGGAATCAGTGAGATTTATCACAAAACGCTTTCAAACAACTGACCTTTTCAGGTAAAATAACCGGGGGTATTTCCCTAATCAGTTGGCAATGCTTGTGGCTGATACTATTGTAATAAGCCGATGCAAATTTATTGTTATGGGTATGTGAATTTCATTTTTACAAGACATAATGTTAAAATTTGATAGCCGGGATAATTTGTAGGTCTAATTTATGTAGTAGTTCGTTCTAAGATTGACCTTCTCCTTTTACGATCCTTATTTTTCCAGGCACAAAGCTTGAGTTATTAGCGTCTGGGAATTCTATATTCTAAATAACACAAAACTATTCATATGCCGACTAATAAGTCTTCACTTATATTCGAATACTAATCACATGAAGACCCTGAAAGTCTATTAATCAAAACTTCAATTGGAAGGGCTGTCATTGTATTTGTTAATATTGTATTGTGTTATCAATTTAATCATACTACTATTTTCAGGTAAAAGAAAAGTGATTCAACACTTGAATTTTACTATACAAATATTTTCAGAGTCGAAAAATGTTATTAAAATTGTTGAATCTTACTTTGAAACTATTTAAAGATACAAAAAAAAAAATACAATTGTTGAATTTTACCATGCAGCTATTTTCAGATACAAGAAAATTGGTACAACTGTTGAGTTGTATCATTCAAAAATGTTTAGACTAATATATATATATATATATATATTGTTAAAAGGGTTTAACTTTATTTTTCACCCATTGTAGGGGTTTTCTTTTTTTATAGGAGTATTTAATGTGTACCATCTAAACATACCACCAGTTATATCAGCATACGACTCATGAACTTTTTTTTTAGCACCACGTCTTACTACCCGTTCAGAATATAGGGCTTATGCATATGGAGCAACTACGCTAATGCGATAGGAATGAGAAATTTTGAATTTAGAGGAAGTGTACCATAATTTGCGTGGAAGGAAAGTGAACAAACCATTTTGGGAAAAACCACCATCAGTACACCCACTGAGAGTCGAACCCCAATCTCTCCGTTATCGACAGCCAGTCTATTAAGGGAGTGACGCATTTAGAACATGCGGCTACCGAGGCGGGTGACTTAAAAACTAATTTAATATAAATAATAATATTTAGCACCGCGTCTTACTACCCGTTCGGGTTAAACGCTTTAGTACTAATTACTTTAATGGATTAGGAATTGGAAAGGTTGAATTAGAGGAAGTTAACCCGCATTTGCGTGGAGGGAGAGTGGAAAACCATATAGGAAAACCCCCCCTCAGTTCACCCGACTGAGATTTCGAACCTCGATCTCCCCGTTCTCAGCAGTCGAGCTCAACACGACAAGCGCGTTAGCCAACTACGCCACCGAGGCGGGTTAATATAAATACTTCGCACCTATCCTAAGTGCCTTAATGTTTACAAATAGTACACCAGAACAAACCCATATACAAATAAAGATAATAATAAATCGCTCCGGTGGCCGCATGCCTTAAAGCGTTACCGAAATGGTTTACCACTTTATCTCTACGCAAATGCGGGTACACTTATTATAAATTTAAACTCTCTCATCCCTAAACTATCAGCATAATTTTTACATAAGCTTATAGCCTCAATTGGGTAGTAAGACGTGGCGATAAAATAAATAAATAATAATACAAATAGTATACATCCTCGTCAGCTTTAGCTGGAATAGATCCTGGGTTATCAAGTGGTGAGACTGACCACTCTACCCATATAGCCACTAATATGGACATTGGACAGTTTTTTTTATTTGTCACCACGTCTTACTACCCGTTAGGCATATGTACTATACTCCATTCACGGTAGGAATTAGTCTCTGAAAGTTCTTTTTTCCTACCAATATCCTACTATATAATAGATTTCTGATAGGGAAAAAGGCCTTTCAGAAAACAATTCCTGCCGTGAACAGACTCTAATTTCAAGAATGTGTTAGGGATGAGGGATTTTGAACTTTGAGAAAGTATACTCTCATTTGTGTGGTGGGAGAGTGAAAAAAAAATCAATTTAGGAAAAAACCACCCTCGATACACGTGACCTGGATTCAAATCTCGATATTCTCATCATTGGTACTATTGTGACAATTGTGAAAGTAACGCCTTAGGCCATTCGGCCAATGAAGTGGAACAGTAAAATGGTCATAAATATTATTTGTATTACAAAGTTGTGAAATTTAACTTCAACTCTTAAGCGTTAAAAATAAAGTGTAGTCAAATGATGGTCACTTTTTTAAACTATATATTTTAATAAGAGTAAAATAAAAAATATATCAGCTAGGCCCACTTTATGACATTTATATCTGCATATCACATTTTGCCCCATCCCCTTCCTTCCCAAATGATAAAATTAAAACCTTGAATTGCAATGTCTACATTCTCAAATTAAGACAGACATAACGATACACTAAACTATTAAACTAAACAACTATAACATTTCTGTCGACCCCGGTCGTCTTGGGATTAAATGCTCGCCTCAGGACCCATTGTCCATGGGCTTGAACCCAGCTGAGGTCACCGGATTTTTCTTTAGCGTTAAAAATCTGTAGCACAACTTCCTTCGGAGGAGAGGTAAAGCCATTGGTCCCGTGTCAATTGTAGCATTTAAAAGAATCCTGGAAAGGTATGTAAAAACACCTATCCCCGAAAAATTGGTAGGTCCTTTCGGTCTCGCTTGTAGAAATGTTTGTGTGTGTTGATGTAATCAGTCCGTTCAGAAAGTGTACGTTAAATAAACTAAGTGAATTAAAAAATGAAATCAAATTGTTGAAACCAACATTTGCTCAGTTTTAACAAACAGCTACGTAATTGTTTTAAGTTATTCCAAAGTGTAAGAATTTTATTCTTTGAATGAAATAATTTCATGGCTAACATCGTGTTTTTTTTGCGCACATACCGGTCACAAAATTTGACGAAACGTGTCTTTTAAAAATTCCTTTTTATCAAGAATTCATATCGTGAGGGGTACCTGTAGTAGAAATTTAGTAGTTATCAGCGTTTTGAAAATACTAGTTTTTTTATTATTTTACTATAGGAGCCTATGTACCAATTATAATTTTTTTTAAAGTAAGTATTGAAAACATATATTAAAAGTGCTAGCTTCAGCTCACATTACTCTACGTGTGAATACGTAAAGTTAAACCTAGCAACTTTTCTAGCTGTCAGAGGCTTTTTCTTTATACGGAAATCGAACCATGTGTTGATAGATCTCTACTTCACAGGAGAACATGAATCCCCCGCGAGCTACCCGCATATATAAAAACAATGACCGACGTCATTCGGAATGTTCTTATATGTGCTGGCTTAATTAAAGGTACTGAAAGAACAATAGAAATATTTTGCAGCACCACGGGGGTAACCTTTTATGTGATATAAAAATAAATAAATCTTGATTTGCTTATACTTATAATTTATATTTCAAAACTGACTTCATCTTTTAAAGTCAGAACCGCAGAACAAAGAATTATTATTATTAGCACCGCGTCTTACTACCCGTTCGGGTTATACGCACTTACGCTAATGTGTAATGGTAGGGTGATTGTTAGATGAAATGGAGGACCTACAGTTTAACGTGGAATCCGAACCACGGTGGAGGCCTGGCATTCCCCACATTCACAAGATGTCTTGTCAGAGGTGAAGGAAGGGTTTGGTAATCAGATAAATCTATGCCGGGACCTAGGATTGAACCCCGGCCACCAGCACAGAAGTCCGACACCTTGCCCCTAGACCGCCAGGTCACCTCAGAACAAAGAACTTAATGTATGAAAACCTAGAGGTATATTTAGTTATATATATATTTGGATGAAACTACACCCCAAATTTGCGTTGAAAGAGGACCCTATGTATTGCGAGCCTGACGTCTTAATGGGGCCTCCTCGGTACGCAAGAAATTGGTGCGTAGAAATTCAGTTTTAATGCAATATTTAATTCTACGACGTGTTAGTTCAGAATATGGTTAGCGCGCAAAAAAGTAAAGAAAAAAAGATTCCAACAAGGATAGTGTCCCTTAACAGCCCTATAGTATGAGTTTTGTTAGTAGAAATAAATGTGAAAAAATGTAAAATTAGCTAATTTTCAACAAATTTTTAAACACATTTGTGAATATATGAGACAAGGCTTGATGAAAAAGGGCTCTATATTTAGCCTTCCTCTAATAAATATCAGCTCATAACATAACATTTTCAAACATTTGAGAGTTATTAGCGAGCTTTCCTCTTTACCATGAAATAAGAAGTTTCGTAGTTTTCTTTCCCGTCTTTATTATTTGCAAGACAAGGGGCGGTTGTAGGTGAAAGACGGAAGGAGGGGTGGGCTTGGACAAAATAAAGAGGTTGTTCCAGTAAACTACATAAAACAATGCCTCTGTCTTTTAAAAAAAAAATGAGTGAAGAATTACCCTGAGCACGGGACGATTCTTGGATAGCTCGGTGATTGGCGTACTAAGCCAAGAGTCCCGGGCTCAATTCCTGTGTCCAGGTGTCATTTTTCAATTCAATGAAAACGTATTTTTACGCCTGAGAGTAGTTGATACTTTCTCGCTGGCCAAGGTGACCACCTTAAAGTCATTCCACCTTAAGGTCAATATCCACCTTGACTTCCTACATCCGTTCAACCAGAATTACTTCACAGCTCAAGGTTTATATATATATTTGCACCCGATTGGAAAGATAAAAAAAAAGGTCAAACAAGGTCACTGTAGGTAGTAATCGGGGCTGAATGGACAGTTAATTAGAATTCAAATACGGTTTAGAGCCTTGGAATGAACATGAAACAAGTTTCTTGAATTCTATCCTTGGCTGTAGGTTGAAAACCTTGTGTAAGGAATACCATGGTCATAGCCTTCACCAAATACTAATAAAAAAAAAGTTGTTTTTACTTGATGAATTTAGTGCCAGTACTAATTTAAAGCTACTTAATTTATTTAACTATTTTCATGTATGTTTTGTGTATTGCTAACTATCCAGGCTATTTGCATATTTAGGATAGTGAGATAGGAATGAAAAAAAAAATGAATTTAGAGGAAACGTTCCACCATCTGTTCAGGGAGAGAGGGGGGAGTTAGTTAAGAAAGATAATCTCCTTTATACTTTGAAAAGATTTGAATCTTGACCACCCCATAGTTGTAAAACCAGACTAAATGAAACTAACAACTTTATGCACGTGACCACTGGTGTAAGTTTTATCATCTTTACATAAAATATGATTATTTAAAAAAAATTATTTATATAATCTAGAGCAGTTTTTTCTTTATCGTGGACACTTTGAAGTCAATTATTAATTTTACAGTTTCGGGGTTGTTTGATCAGTAGTGTATTCTCTATGTTGTTGTTTTTTGTTTAAAATAAAAGTAAGGTTCAGTTTAATGTAAATATGAGTTCAAAAGGCAGAAGGAAGGATCCAGTATGATGGGATTTGGTGAAAATCGGAAGCTCTGATGGTAAAACTACAAGGTCAAAATGTAAGATATTTAAATAAGACATGGTTGGACTAGTAGCAAGGATGAAACAGCATAAAGAGTCAAAATGTTTTCATAGAAACAGTACCATACAATTAGAAGATGATACTGACTTAATGGAATATGAAGATCAAAGTGTATGTTCTCAGAGTTTTGTAATGTCTAGTGATCATCTACATCTAGCACAAGTTTTGTATTTGGTGAATTGTCCAACCATCGCCTCTGGAATCTAACATAGTGATGAATATACACCTGGATAATCTCATGACGCCTCCTTCGCCCAATCAGAGCCCGAGAACATTGCAGGGAGGGTTGGATTAGCTACCAATACGCTCAATAGCAATGGAGAGGGAAAAAAATGGATTCGCAAATATCTCGATTTATTTTTGGCACAAACACAGATTTTAGGCATGTTGAATATTCTGAGTTTGTAAAAAATGGCTAAATTTTTTCGCCCAGGCCACAAACAACCCAATCGAAAGCACATTTCAAATGAACTTCTTGATGAAATTTACAGTGATTAGTGGGCAGAAGTAAAGAAAACTCTGGCCGGAAAATCTGTATGGTTGGAGTAATGTGCACAGTGATACAATTGTTTGTGGGTCGGTTAGTGACGTTCTGGAACGTTGTATTCATGTAATCGAAACCATTGACACCGTAGATAATAGTCATGCCTTTGATTACTTCTCAGCTGTAGCAGGGAAATCAATTAAAATCTGCCATCAGTATGGCTGCAGAGTTAGAAGTTTTTTCACGGGGAAAATGAGGGAGGAGTTGGCATAATAAAACCCATCAAGAGTGTGATAACTTACGGTTACTGAGCTCACCTCCTCAGTCTACGAGCACATGACTTGGAGGTGGTTGGTGTCAACGAGCACATTAAGCAAATTATTAAGTACTTCAAGAACATTCACTTTGCAGCAGCTAAGTACAAGCAAGCCACTGAAACAGCTAATGCTCTTCCTACAAATGTTCACTGGCATCCTCTATATAAAGTCTTATTTGAACAACTAGCACATAATTGCTAAGGTCTGCACTGAAAATCAAAGTGCCAATGAACCAAGTGTATGTGCAAACGTGAGCAATGTTATTTTGAAACATAATTCACAAGACTATCTCAAAAAACTCAAAACTGTCTCAATCTTTCTAGATATGATGCCGCTTGTGAACTGCACCATTGTAGATGCAGATGAATTATGGCTTGACCTACACGATTTTTTTTTCAAAAATGAAAATAGCTCCAATGACTTAAACTACTTCATGAAATGGTTTAATACTGGTATAATTGATGTTCATTTCATGGCCAGCCTCATGGATCCACGTTTTTGAGGAGAGATATTGAATGAGGAGCAACATCATTCTGCTATGGAGTATGGTGAAGCCTTCCACCCGGATTCAATGCCTGATCTAATTAACTAAAAGACGAAATGTTCACCTTTCTAGAAATACTTGTTCAACCCTACAGCACTGAATAAGGTTAAACCTCTAGCATGGTGGGTGGCATTGGAGAAGAGCAATCATCCTGTGACTTTGAGCTTGGTGAACCAGCTGCATAGTGCAGTGACTTCATCACCTGGTATTGAACTACTTTTCTCCACCTTCCGGTTTGTACGTAGTAAAGTTAGGAACAAGTTAGGGACAAAGAATGCTGCCAAACTTGTACGTGTTGTTCGTGCACTAAACAACCAAAACATTTAATGAAGTTGAACTTGGACAGGGTCTTTAATGGTATATTGACTCAGTTATATAATAATAAAAAGTCTTGAATAGAAGGTAAACATGACTTTTATATTGTAAACAATGAGTATAAAATAAAACAATCATTAAAGAAGGAAAAACTTATTTTTAAACATATTTAAAAACATGTTTGAAACATTTAGTTAAGAAATTGTTTTAATCAATAGATATTGTTTTAAACATTTTCCAAGCGTTTTTAAAAAAATTGTTTGTTTAGAAGTGCCAACCCTGCGTATGAATTGGGGTCCCTAGGATTTGTTTACGAATATAGAGACAGTTGAATTGAATACGCACAGTTCAAGAACGACATCTGAGTTGAGTACCTTATTGTTTACATTGGATAATTACACTGGTGTTTGCCAGGCCTCCACCGTGGTTCGGATTCCACGTTAAACTGTAGGTCCTCCATTTCATTCTCACAATCACCCTACCATTACACATTAGCGAAAGTGCGTACAACCCGAACGGGTAGTAAGACGCGGTGCTAATAATAATAGTAATAATAATACACTGGTGTTTTTACCTAAGTTTTCCAGTTTACATTTCGATCTCATTACTTTCTTACATTGGAATTAATGAAAAGTGAGTGATCGAAGGGTAAAAGTTCAAGTTTCATAAAATGCTGAAAGACGATTTTGAACGCTGAACGTGTTGCAAGAGCACAATGTAAGTTTATTTTAACTCTCGTCGAATAATTCGATACTAGAAAGCCACACATAACATAAACATGAGAAATGCGCAAATAGGCAACAGTTGAATAATTTTATAAAAAGAAAAGCCTTAGAAAATATTTTTTTCGAATCTTTCAAAACTACTTCATATGGAATTAAAACAAGGGGATGTATGCACTTTCACGAACGTTGAGTTGACATTCATCATCATCATCATCAGAAATAATATACATCGTGTTCGTTCTTTGGTTCATCCTCGGCTGCCAACTAGCGCTAAGGAAACTTATGCCGCTTTAGATTCGATGGACATAAAAATCAATAATAATAACAACATTGTGTTTGCGAACAATCACGTAGGCTCCATAGTTGGTGTTTCCACGGAACAGAATTTTAAAGTCTTGTGTGAAGCTATTAAGGCTAATGTTGACGTGACTTTCAAATGATGTCCCAAGTTCTTCATCCAAAGTTTGACAATCCACGATCTTAAAGGTGAGGTGTATGTACTGTACCTCTAGTATTTTTCTTGTTGCCAAACAAATGGATACCCACGTATTGCGATAACATTCCAAAATGTATTATATCGTTGCAAATATCTCGATGATACAGTTTTACCATCTGAAATTTTTATGGGTTTCGAAGTAACAATATATATTGCAGTGTAGGAAATGTGGACAGATGCGCAAATAAGAGGTTGCCGATTTCACTTTAGGCAAAATTGGTAGGGATCACAATTGGTGGAAGCAAATTCAAACTTTAAGCCTCAATAAAGTGTACAGAGACACCAATTCCAAGAAAAGTTATAAAAATAATAATTGAACTGCCTTTTTTTAAAAACCCTGATGATGTCCTTGACTGTTTTACAGACGACTTTATGACAATTCAGCCATCAGGAGCTATCAGGACTGTCCAACTTAACGACTAGATTTTTGAAAATAATATTTCCCTGGAAGCAGCAGCATTCCTCCTAGCGTTTGGGTTTAATTCTCCACGAATATAAATGGAACAACAACAATTTGTGAAAGTTTTCTTTATAAATTGAACAGCGATTTTCATACAGGACACCCAAATATCTATAACTAAGTTAGCGTGCTGCATGAGGTACAGTCAGAAACATAGATCAAGTATAAGAGTCAAGCGTCTAGGAATTCAAAAAATATTGGACAAAAAGAGGTATTACTAATCAGGGAGTAAATGATAAAGTTTGAGAAAAAAAAGACCAAGGTTCGACTTCACTAAAGCAACGGGATCCAAATTTTTGCTAAAAATCTATCCTTTTTTTGACAAGAAAAAAGTTAAGAACAGCAAAAAGGTGAACGACTCGTCCAACCTTCTTCTCTTTCTAACAGGATGGATTCAGCTCACCAGAACCGGTATTTTTTGCAAGGTGAAAAGCATGTGTAATACAATGCTCACCCTCAAACCACCTCTGCTAAAAGGCCTGCCGGTAGAAGTGGTCCACGTGGTCTGACAAACCAGATGGTTCGTCCTTTAGCGGGCCTAAAGATGAAGGTCACCCCACCCAGGTCAAACGGCCGGTGCGATCAATCTCAAGCCTGCGTGACTTTAAAACGAGTAACATATTATTTCTTAGACTTAAGGTGAGGATTTATGGGACGCGAGGAAAGTTCAATGTTTACACAGTTTTTATGCCAAAAAAATATGTTTAGTCAAAATAAATCAAATGGTGCTTTAATAGAAACATAGAGCTTTACTTTCTTCACGTGGTGATATCAACAGTGGTTGAATGTCGTAAGCATAGCGGTATTAGATGATAAACTTTTTAAATTAAGAGAAAAAGTTGTCATTAAGCTCCAGGATACCCTTGAGAGAAATTCAACATCTGGCGATATCATCATGTGAATCAAATTAAACTCTATATGTGTACTGAATCGCTATTTAATTTATTTTGACCAACAATATTTTTTAAATATAAAAACTGCAAAAGCACTGACCTTTTCTCGCTCCCCCTACATGCTCATCTTATGTTCTTCCCGCAATATAATGGGGGGGATAAATTTGTATTGCGTTCACCCAGTGCTACGCCAGCAAAAGGGGTCTTTTGTTAACATTTTGTAAAGATTTAGTACTAATAAAAGTTAATATTTTGTTAAGCACCGCATCTTATTATTCATTCGGGCTATACGCTTATTTACTAATTACACTAATGGGCTTGGCATGAGGAAGGTTCAATTTAAATGAATTGTACCTGCATTTTCGTGCCGAGAGAGAGTGGGGAAATATTTAGGAAAATAACCGCTCTCAGTACACCCAACCGGGATATTTTGTCATCGCCAATCTAGTCTATTATGAGTAGCGCCTTAGACCATTCAGTCACCGAACCGGGTAATTTAATATTAATAGTATTGATTGACAGGTACTAACAAACACAGACCTCCCTGTTCAGGCAACTGTTAGCACACTTCTCAAGGTGACTTGATATGTTCATGGTTCTCCACTCTTAAAGTTAGTCCTGGATACAAGCGGTTTCAAGTGAATGAGAACATCATGGACAGTTCCACTTTAATTTTAAAATGAATATAATTTCAAATAGGAAAAACACATATATTTCAGATATTGTTATACTTGGCTCTCATTTCAAATACTTTTAATTTTTCCACCACTCCTTGCTACCCGTTCAGGCGATACGGCTTTGTACTAATTACGCTAATGTGTTAAGGATAAGGAAGGTTTAATTGAGATGAAGTGTACCTGAATTGCCGTAGAGAGAGAGAGGGGATAATTATTTAGGTAAATACCACCCTCACCACACCCGGCCGGTTTTAAATACTTTATTGTATAGATTTGTATTTACATGATTTAGATAACACTGCATCAAGGATTCCATTGGCCCAGATAAACATCGGGGAAAATGTAAGTTTTTTATATATAGGTATATAAGTTGGACATTTAATAATCATTTCAAATATGGAAAAGTAGGGGTTCAAATTATGTCTTGATGTACTGAAGTTTATTAATTATTTGTATCATAATTAATTATTATTTATTAATTCATCGATCATAGACCCTGAAGATCACGTGCTGCCTTGAAAAGTTGCCTCCATCTCGGTCGATCTAGTGCCTTTCTCCCTCAGTCTCTGGCTACCCCCAGCCGGGTTAGGTCTTTTTTCCAGGTCATACCGCCACGGCAGTATAGGTCTTCCAAGGGGGGCTAGTATTTCTCGGGGTATTGCATCTTCGGGCATCCTTGCCACATGATCATCCCACTGGAGTCGTCGTTTACTTCTCAAGATGTTCGTAACTTTGCACCCACCTGCAGACTTCTGAGTCTGTCCTCTGCCTTTACTCTCTTCAACGAGCCCAAGTAGTTGTCGAAACATCTTCCTCAATACTGAAGGTAGTTTTTTTCCCTAAATTGACTCCCGCCCTCTATCCACGCAAATGTGGATAAATTTTCTCTAAATTATAACTTACTCATTACCTACACACCAGCAAGGTAAATAATTATGTTTATAGACAAGACGGGTGAAAAAATAAATATAAAATAAATTGAAACAAAGTGGGCTATGGCCCGCAATACTTCCCGAGTTTGTGAGTCTGGCCTTTGGACAGTCTGTGCCCTTGAACTAATTTGAGTTTGAGTCCACTAGTTTAGAGCTGCTTCGGTGGCCACATGGTATAAGGTGACACTCTCATGTTAGATTATACTGCTGATGACAGCGAATCGCAGGTTATAATCCTGTTCGGCTGGACCTAGTTCCCCGCCCCCCCCAAATTGTTATACATTCTTCCTCCCGGAAAATGTGGGTAAATTTCCTACAAATTAAACCTTCCTCATCCCTTATTCATTTGCATAATTAGTACATATGTGTATTAAAAAACACTGGTTTAGATTTCACCGATTATTTAAAAGCAAGACTAGCCCATATAGAAATATTAAATCACTATTAGCCCCAAACAAAATTGAACTCATGTTCCTTAGACTTGTGGTGAGCCCTAAAGCTACTTGGCAAAGTATATAATGCGAGTTGGGGCTACATCATTCGTGGTTCTGATTGTGGAAAGATTATCCAGTACTAATGTACCGTTGTCCAGGGGACGCCCAAATATACTAATTGCAATTCCTTTCCATGGAGGCTCTTCCCATGTTCCGATGAAATGAGATGATGGTGAGGGTGTGGAACCAGTAGTAACAACGCCTAACTTAAGTCTAACCAACCAAACCTTCGTGACCGTTGGGGTAATTCCCCTTTCAGGAAAAATACCCAAGGTACCAGCCGGGAATCGAACCCAGGACCCCTAGGCTCGTAGCCAGGTGCAGTGAACACCATACCACAAGGTATGTTACCTAGCAAAGCGATCAACTATTTCAACTTCAAAACGGGTGACCTGGCGGTCTAGGGGTAAGGTGTCAGACTTCTATGCTGGCAGCCGGGGTTCAATCCTCGGTCCCGGCAAAGATTTATCTGATTACCAAACCCTTCAACTCTGACAAGACATCTTGTGAATGTGNGTCCCGGCACAGATTTATCTGATTACCAAACCCTTCCTTCACCTCTGACAAGACATCTTGTGAATGTGGGGAATGCCAGGTCTCCACCGTGGTTCGGATTCCACGTTAAACTGTAGGTCCTTCATTTCATCTCACAATCACCCTACCATTACACATTAGCGCAAGTGCGTGTAACCCTAACGGGTAGTAAGACGTGGTGCTAATAATAATAATAATAATAATAATAATAATAATAATAATAATAATAACTTCAAAACGTCGTAAGAACATTTTGTTTGCACAAACAAGATTTGAAAAGATCTAATGTTGCCATATTAATATTTTTTCCCACCGCTAAAAGAACATTTTGTTTGCACAAGCAAGATTTGAAAAGATCTAATGTTGCCATATTAATATTTTTTCCCACCGCTAAAAGAACATTTTGTTTGCACAAACAAGATTTGAAAAGATCTAATGTTGCCATATTAATATTTTCTCCCACCGCTAAATAAACATTTTGTTTGCACAAATAAGATTTGAAAAGATCGAATGTTGCCATATTAATATTTTATCCCACCGCTAAAAGAACATTTTGTTTGCACAAACAAGATTTGAAAAGATCTAATGTTGCCATATTAATATTTTCTCCCACCGCTAAAAGAACATTTTGTTTGCACAAACAAGATTTGAAAAGATCGAATATTGCCATATTAATATTTTCTCCCACCGCTAAATAAACATTTTGTTTGCACAAATAAGATTTGAAAAGATCTAATGTTGCCATATTAATATTTTCTCCCACCGCTAAGGTCTGATATTTTTTTCTAAAGCCTTTCAGTATGGATAAATGTAGAACTATTTGACTCAAACAATTTTATTTCAACTTGGAGAGCTTATCACACACACCTCGTATGTATAAACGACGATGGCGGTGGGTTTTTTAGCCTCCCATAATTTTTTGTGGACTACAGATATACAACCGGTTCTTCCAGAAGATGACCTTGACGTTCATGAAATTAATAAACTTCGAATGTAAGAGGAACATAAAAAAAATATGCTTGGTAAAAATAATAAAGAATGGTTGTGTTTCGTTCTAGTGGGGATTTTCCGTTGAATTTTAACTGTTTTGTTTTATATATACGCCTTCCTCTGTGGCGACTTGTTTTTATGTCGGCGAATCAACTTCTTTTGGAAATTTACGTAACATTTCTCAAGGTTTGGTTAAATTTTCTTACGGATATTACGTTTGACACAATAGCCACGTGGAACAAATGTCAAAATTATCCAGTCTGGTTTGCTAATGTTTGGTAGTCCGGGATTCAAATTCCGGCTGGAAGTAATGAAGCTTCTTAAAAAAAGTAGTTTCCTATTCTATCTCTACAAAAATTTGGGTAATTTTTTTTTTCCAAATCATGATCTACAAATCACTTTAATAATTAAAAGCGTAAATCCCAGAAGAGTAGTGAAACGGAAAGAAAAAAATATATTAAGCTTCGTGTTTTACTATTATTATTAATATTATCACCACGTCTTACTACCCGATCGGGTTACACGCAGTCGTGTTTTACTACACGTCTGTTTAAAGAAATGTACCAGAATTTGTATTGAGGGAAAGTGGGAAATAATTGGCGTCCAAACCAGGGGCCAGATTTGAGAACGTAACAAATTTTACAAAAGAAAAGCAATGTACGACATTTAATAAATATCTTAACTGAACCCTGAAATATTACGCAAATGATGAAGCATTTAAATTGAACTTAACTTACTATCGACTCTCTTTGTGTGCCCAATTTAGTCTCAGTACAAACATTATAGACTCTATGAAGTTTCTAAACACTTGGTTAACTTGCATTTTTCTTTACTATAGATAGTCATTTTATTGCTTGTAGTTTATATTCTAATTTGTATATTTTTCATCTTACACATTTTTTTTAAATCTGGAGGTCCTGGGCCCAGTAACATAGTACCAATAGCTCCCCCTCCCCCCTTTCCCCACCCGGGTGGGCCCGGGTGTATACATTTTGGTTTACCCCAATCAGTTTTGAGAGTGACGACTGCAACACAAAATGTATAAGCCTCCCAACACTTGACACGTGTGTTTATTGGTGTTAAGTCCATGAGAACACTAATCAGGTTTTTCTATCACCAGCTAAACTTCTCTATTCCGGAAGCTGCGTTTATTTCGATACTCCATGATTGTTTCAAACCGTCCTTCAAATAAAACCTACAAACAAAACGCGTACGGAATTTCAAGGTTTAAGTCATGGTAAAATATATCGTCAGTGATTCAGGTTTGAACGTCAAAATATTGAACGATACACGTATTTTATCCCTTGTTAAATTTTTTTTAAGCACCGTGTCTTACTACCCGTTCGTGCCATACGCCTGTATACTAATTACGTAAATGTGTTAGGGACGAGGAAGATTGAATTTAGAGGAATGCACCTGGATTTGCGTGGAAGGAGAGTGGAAAACATTTAGGGATAACCATCCTCAATACACTTGATGGGGATTCAAACCCATGTAACACCGCCATCGGCAGTCCAGTCCATTAAATGAGTGATGCCTTACACCATTTGACCACTGAAGTGGGTAAGTATTAATTCATTGTGATATTAGGAAATAAAAGCAAAATGATTACCTTAATTTTGTTAGTACTACTTTAAATGTTTTGTAGTAGAAATTACCTTCATTTAAGTGGTCATGCTGCTCAAGGCGTTGGACTCTTAAGAGTGAATAACCAGTGATGGAGAAGTTGAGGGTCGAATCCGAGTCGGGTACATTGTCAGTGAGATTTATCATGGGTGTTTTGTCATTCTCTAACTCCATGAATGTGGACGCAACTCTTCTATAACTATCCTCCTCACCCATTTATACTATCTGACATCTAGTAAAGTTATCGTATCTACTTTTACCTATTCATACGTCAACTCATATGATCTGCAGCTGTTACTATTGATTGATATTAACAATCCTTATAAAATAATACTAATAAAATAGTAAAAAGTAAAATGCTATCAAAGTTGAACGCAAAATAATATTTTTTTGTATTTTCTAAAGAGATCTTAGTATTAGACCTTGACCATTTTTGTTTTATCCGTGGGTTGAGGTGGGCTCTTAAGGTCACCGTCTTGGTCAGCGAGAAAGCATCAATCACTGTCGGACCACACGGTTTAAAATACAATAGTCTGTGTGTCGTTTTCCTGGAACTATTTATGTACAAGCTTACACTCCCTTTTGCCCTTCACCTCCAACAATCATTTTTCATGTCAATAATAAAAAGGAGAAATGTAACAACAAAACCTATCTCAATGTAAAGAGGAAATCTCGCGGTTAGTTCTCAAATATTTTAAAATTTTCTTTTGTGAATCTATCAAATAATTACTGTTTTTGTTACAGGAAGGCTAGCTCTAGAGGTATTTTTCATCAAGACTAGTCTCATAGCTCTACAAATATGTGTGAAAATGAACTAATATCACACTTTCACACATTTTTCCTACTTATAGAACACAAAGTATAGGGCTGCAAAGGAATAATAACTGTTGGAAACTTTCGACTTTATTTTGGCTTTAACCATATTTTGAAATAGCACATCGTAGAATTAAATATTATTCGTTGTTGTTGGACGTCTGTGCGGCAATTTCTCAATTACAGTAGCGGCCCTCTTTTAAGGATGTTTCATCACGAATTAACTGTTCTTCCGATCTACTTAATGTTTACGTTTGCTGCGGCGTTCGTTAGAATGGTGCAACCTGGCATCAACAAACCTTCTCAGGACCTTCACTTTTTTTAGACATGACCTTGTGAAACATGGTCTCAGTCTTGATTAATAATACGCAGCACTTTTTTTGTGTGTAAGAACACGTCCGTCCCCCACTCCACCATCGTCTTGAGTCCAGAGGAGTTCCTAAAGTCCTATCTATAATTTCTCTTTTTAAAGATATGCTAATATAAACTGTATTAGCCTTAAAAGGTCTACTCAGTAGAGTCCCGTAAAAATGGTTTAATTTTTATTTAAATTTCGTATTTCAAATCTCACTTTTCAGTGTTATTTCATTTCTATTCAATATTACGTGTTATCTGAGGTGTTTTAAGTACTATTTAAATACTGAGACAAGGTATACAAAATTAAAATTTATTATTGAAACCTTATATATTTTGCTTTAAAATTCTTTGTCAAGTTTGTCTGCATATTTCACAATTTTGTAGCTTAAAGTTAACTTACACTACAACAAAATACTAATCAAATTACAGCATGGTCAAAATAACTGCTAATTTTTTTCTAATATCATGTTTATCTAAACTTTTTTTTTCTGTGTAAAATAGGTGTTATTTTGTTTTATAGTAGGATTCCGTGTAACAAGACTATTTCGTTTTATTTCGCTTTTCAAAAACATTGTAAATCATTTTCTAAAAACTATCAAAGGAAAAAAGTACTCGATTCCATCTTTGTATGGCACTTTTAGCTTTATCAGCGTCTCACCATTTTCACGAGGCTCTACTAACCAGCGATCCATTTATTTATTTTAGCACCACATCTTACTTTCCGGTATCACGCATATGTATTAATAACGCTGTGTTAGGGATAAGGAAGGTTGAGTTTAAAGCAAGTGTACCCACGTTTGCTAATAGTTAGAGTGGAAAACCATTTAGTAAAAATCATCCTCAATAGACCTGATCGAGACTTGAACCCTGATTTCCCCATCATTGGCCTTGGAACAACGTCTTTAAAACTGTGCTCCGCCATAGGTTTTTTTAAATTTAATTTAGCACCGCGTCTTACTACGCGTTCGGGCTATACGCCTAAGTACTAATTGCGCTAATGGATTAGGAATTGGGAAGGTTGAATTTAGAGGAAGTGAACCCGCATTTGCGTGGAGGGAAA
>CABFOW010000474.1:19299-67042 GCA_902141385.1 Timema californicum | reverse complement strand
CCCCCCAGTTCATCCGACCGAGACTCGAACCTCGATATCCCCGTCCTCAGCAGTCGAACTCAACACGACTAAAGCGTTAACTAACTACGCCACCGAGGCGGGTTCCACCATGGTTGTTATCTCAAGCTCTGTGAAGTAGCTTAAGAATAATCTTTATTTGTTTATCACATTATAAAATATCATCAGTAATTAGGATTGTCGATGTTTTTCAAATCTGAATAAAAGACAATTACCAATGACGTCACCAATACATGTGATGTTTTATAATTGTATAATTATTGTAAAATTTAACTGTATTTTTTTTTATCACCACGTCTTACTACCTGTTAGAGTTATACGCATATGTACTAATTAAATTAATGGTTTTAGGGACGAGGAAGGCTATATTTATAGGAAGTGTTCCTTAACTTGCGTGGAGGGAGAGTGGAAAACTATTTTGGAAAACCCCCCCTCAATACACCCAACCGAGACCCGAACCTCGATCTCCTACTAGCCTCCTACCTTATATCTTCCGTCCCAAGTGTTGACTGAAATCTGCCCTAGCCGGTATTAGATCCCGAATAGTACAGATGTGGCATCTCTGTGCTCTGGACCACGGCAGAAGCCCGCACTTTTGTACAATATACTTACTTGTTGTAGCGTGTTACTTGACTGTTTCGTGTGCCTTGACTGATTCGGGAATCCCCCTGCACTAGTGGGAAAAACAAACGGTGAAACAACTTAGGAACCGCTCCCCAGGGTACAAGATAGGGGATTGAGCCCCGTTCTCTAATGTCAAATTTCACGTTTCTGTCTGCACCGTAAACGGAGGCGGCAATCGTTTTAAGTTCCTCTGGGAGATTATGCAGCTCTCCCCCACCCCACCCCTCCCCTCCTAACCTAACATGAAATGTTTCCAGTTTTATTTCCTTTTGAGGAGGAACGTGTAAGTTGTTGCGACTCAAGTATTGAGAAAATCTCAGGTGTGCGCAGTGGTAATAGAATTGCACGAGTGTGTGTGTGGGTGTGTGTGCAATCACATATGAGTGTGATCACGCTTACTTTATGTCAGGCTCGTCTCATATGGTTTTCCGTTGACGGGGAGGTCAGGTCGGGTTTGGTTTACAAGCCGTGTGTAATGAGGTTTATTTTTCTTTATGGTTTTCCACTCTCCCTCTTCGCAAATTCCGTTCCTTTAAAACTATATTTCCCTAAAACCTACTTTATTAAAGTTTTTTGAGAACAAGGTCTACTACCCATTTGGGCTATACTCATATGTAGGCCCTTCTAATTAGGCTGGTAAGTCAGGTATGAGGAAGGAATAAGTTATAGGAAGTGTACCCACATTTGTGTGAAGGGAGAGTGGAAGAATATTTAGGCTAATCTACTTTTAAAAGAGATGACCAAGATTTGAACTCGGATCTCCCCGTGATCGGAAGTCTGGTATATGGCGAGAATGATGTTTTCCTTTTCTTAGAATATTCCGAGCAGGTATTATGGTAATTACATTGCGTATTGCTAGTATTAAAACGAAGAGAAAAAAAAAATCAAATACATATATTATTCCCCATAAACAAGGCATAGCACCAAGGAGGAAGGGGTGAGGGGTGGGGGAGTCTGTTCACTCACCACTTCTCCTGAATGTCAACTAATTCTACATTCAATAAACGTTTAATCTTAAAATCACCTTGTTAAGAGATTAAATTAAAAACAAAGATACCCTACTATCATGTTTAGGAATTATAGTAATCTATGTTGCATTCAACGTAAGTGGTCATCTTGCGTCATAATCGCCCAAATTATTGTTTATCGGCCGCACCCGGTTATTTCCTTGGCATGTGACGTCACGTATTATTCGGCATGAAATTGTTTATTTTTTAATTTACTTATTAGCACCAAGTCTTACTACCCATTTGACTTATACGCTTATGTACTAATTACTCTAGTGGTTTTTATGGATTAAGAAGGCTATATTTAGATGAGATGTACCTGCATTTGCGTGGAGGGTGGGTGAAAAAACATTTTTTTTTTAAATATCACCCGCAGTACACCAGACTGAGATTTGAAACTCGATCTCCCCGTCACTGGCACAGTCTAGTCTACTGTGAGAGTAGCGCGTTAGACCATGCCGCTACCGAAGCGGGTATTTGTTTATTTAAGAATAACACGGAACCCCTCCATTCCACTACCTAAACACTCGAAATTTACTTTTTTCTGCAAATACATTTTTACTGTCCTTAGCACAATATTCCTAATAATGCTATTCTCTCATCCTCCATTTATGCAAATACTTGAGCAATTCCTATTAAAGAATCTTCCACAGCTTATTTCCATACATTCTGTCAGTAACCCTTGTATCGAACGTAATTTTAATAAATATATTTAAACAATTCAAAATAGTGTTTAACAGATAAGACAAAATAATGAATGTATTGATTAGACGCGTTATTTATAAATCTTTGATTAATCACAAAAAGGATTGTATATCACACTACTCTACAATCAATCAACTTACTAATTGGCTGTTAAAAAAAAGTTTTATCACTTAAATCACAATTATTTATTATTGGATTGATTGCTGTTTACTTCACAGTCATTAGTTAATTAATTTATCGGTGACCTGGTGGTCTAGGGGTAAGGTGTCAGACTTCTATGCTGGCGGCCGGGGTTCGATCCCCGGTCCCGGCGAAGATTTATCTGATTACCAAACCCTTCCTTCACCTCTGACAAGACATCTTGTGAATGTGAGGAATGCCAGGCCTCCACCGTGGTTCGGATTCCACGTTAAACTGTAGGTCCTCCATTTCATCTCACAATCACCCTACCATTACACATTAGCGTAAGTGCGTATAACCCGAACGGGTAGTAAGACGCGGTGCTAATAATAATAATAATAATAAATTTATCACTACTAACGATCAAACAAGGAATATTTGGGGGTAAAAACGAGTACCTGTGTTTGTTTATAAGCTACAAAAAACAACAACGACGTGTTAGATTTCCAACGTTCTCAGGTTCAATCACCACCACTGCCAAAAATATTATCACGTTTTTTAAATTAGGGCTTCCCCTTTTACAGTGATAAATTGACGCGATAGAGACTGTGAGCTCGGTCGGATATATAATTAGTTTAGTCTGTAAGTCATTTACTCAGGCAATCAATTTCTATTAAATGCACGTTAAATACTCGTAATAATAACACACAAACAAGACACCTCCCCCCCCTCCCCCAGAAAAAAATTCTTACTGAAAGAATTGACAGAAGAAAGTATTCGCCTACCTCTGACGTGTGTTGTGTCCAAAATGTTGATCTTCTTCTTGAAGAATCTGCCGATGAAGACGCAGATGCCCATCCTGATAAAATAGTGGATCTCTAGAAGAAGGTATACCAGAAGAACAAGGACCAGAACTCCACCTATAATGTAACATCCAGGATGCGTTTCTTCCTCCATGATTGTCTTTGTTTTCTTTTAAATCTCGAATATTAACACCACGTGTTTTTGAGCTAAGCAGTTTATATTTTTACCGGCAACTTCTAACGAAGAACTGCGAACTTTTCATTGGATTATAGCTTGTGGCAGAATAGCCACAACACTGTCTTCTTGAGTTGGTCGAGTTTAAAGAAGATGTACCACATATAGTATGGTGAACACTTCTTATAACAATCTGAAGACCGGACTTGGTATTTGCTCGCCGTTTAGACGTTTAGAAATAGTCTCCCTGGGAAACGCCTACGCAACCAAAGTAAATGGTTACAAATTAAAGTGACGCATTCGAAGAGAAAACCCCTAGAATATTATAGATACGATGATTCAACTGTCATTATATGAGGTTAAAGAATTCCTCTTATTTCTTTTGTTAGATTAAGATGTGCAAATCACTATGTAAACAGACTTGCCTAAAGGAAGTTTGTTTGAATGTTTGGCGGTTTAGAAGGAGCGATGAATATTTTAAAACTGCTTGGTCATCATCACAAGTCATTTGCATACAAACAAAAACGCACCGTTGTGTTACAGTTTCACTAACGGGGAAAAAAAGAAAATATAAAATTTAGGTGTTTATGTGTGTCAATTATATTAAATTAAAACAATAGTTTAGCAATTGTAATAATGCAATGGTAATAAAATCTCCAAGAAATTATCAAAAACAAAGTTAATATTTGATGAAAGTATCAACTTGTCTCTTCAAATTATATCGCCTTTATTTGGAAAATATTTTCCGAAATGGTGTCCAACAAATGGGGGGGCGAATACTGCGCTGGCCGATTTTGGAGTGTTGTGAATCGCAAGGTGTTCTTTTTTTTTCCTGTTGATCTTTCTTCAAAATACAGTTTTCAGGACTGTTGAAAAGCGAACTTTTTTACATTTCCCGATAAAGAAAATATTAACGAAAAAAAGTAAAAAAATCTTTCAAAAGCATAAAAAAAAGCCTTTGAAACTATTCGTTGAACAAATCAACTACAACAACAAAACACCACAACAGAATCTCCAAGCGGCCAGCGGTGCCTATGTCCGTCTGTACAGCGACAGGACAAAATGCAAACTGAACCGAGCGATCTGAAAATTGAATATATCGTTCTCGGCCGAGAACACGACCTTCCGCGGCATCTTCTGCAGTGGGTGGGGTTGAGAAGCGAAAACGATCCTTATTGGCCACCCGAATAGTAGCGCGTCAGAAGCAGTGGAACGCTCTCTTGCGCATAAGGTCTATAATAACACGCCACGGAGATGGATTCTGCGCGCTACACATTCTAAGCCCTCAAGTTCAACCAGTTCGATACGCAATGTTGCCTAGACTACACAGGTAGCATTGATCTTAAACTAACGATAGGTTCAAACAGGATACCGCCGCATGGGGAAGTTTTTTTGCAGTTTTGACGCAGAGAATTAAAGGAATGTCCCTCTGTTGTCTTAGTAGGTATTTAGCGTCAGTCCATCAATCAAATGAAAGCCTTGATCACAAATTATAGATATGTATAAAAAAATAATCATTGGTTTCCCGGATTAAACTACTTCTGAAGCTTTATTTATATTGTATTATAATTGTTTATTCATTAAATACAGATAAAAATAATGTAATTTGAGTTCTATGAGTGTATGCGTACACAACATAAGATAATAATTAAAACACATATGGTATAGGTTTATTAGTTTCTGGAACTTCCTGAACTTTAATGTACTTAGATCGAGAATCATCCGTACTGATAGGCACGAGGACAAAGGCGTCAGTTTAATTTGGTCTGATGTCACAATGATGGGGAGGTCAAGTTTGATATTGAGCCTCCCCCCCCTTTAAATTACTTTCCACTCGCTCTCCACTCAAATGTGAGTACCTTTTATCTAAATTATAGCTTCCTCGTCCTTAACCAGTTTATGTAGACATGCGGATAGTCGGAACGTGTTATAAGACGTGAATATTGGCATACTGAGATTGAAATTCAGGTCAGTTTAAGATCCTGTTAATTTAGGGGTCGGGGCTGCCCTTAGCAGACATGTGGCCCTAAACACAAATTGTTTCCGGGGTCCCCCGCTATCTTCCTCATCTCCCATTCACTGCATAAAATAAATAGATAACTGAATTTATGTTTAATGTTATTGCAGTAGTTCGTACCTATATGTCAATTTTCAAACATATAAGGTATCAGGAAATGCCATACAAGGTAAATAAATGTAATAGCTAGTGATAGAGGCCGTGTTTTTGTACATATAATCATTTATTTCTCCCCAATCCTTTGTTACAATTTCTTTGCCTATATTTATTTCTGTATAGAGGTACAAAGTACAACTGTTCCAAATTTGAATTAGATCGGGCTAATACGTTCCAAAGTTATCATGAGACAATATGTTCACCACAGGCAAATTGATAGAGTTAAAAGGGAAAGCTCGCTTCACTCGTTAAATAAATCAAATGACATAACTATTTATTTACAGGGAACCTATTATACGAGTGCGCATGCAAAAATCCCCCCCCCCTCAACCACCACAAGTAGTTTTACCATTTGTCCCCTAAGCAAGCGCAGCCACCCACACCCCCCAAATTGCAAGGCACTGTGCGCCACATCGTTTGCACAACCCCTAAGGGCGGCCCTGTTTGGGGTAGTGTTTCCCTGAAGTTTCCTAAAGGGGGTAGATCAGTGTAACAGAGTCCCCTGAAGACCCTAATAGACAGTGGTGGCTCGTGTATAGGCACTGTGGAACTGCAGCACCCCCTATTTCCTCTTGATATTATCGATAACATTTAATATAATGATTAATTTTTTTCTTTAATTCTTTATTTATTTTTGTAATACAATATAAATTCCTTAAGATTAATGTCTACTTCAGTAGTCATCCCCCAGTTTATGAAAAAGATACAAAAATCTTTGTATGGAACTGAGCCAGTGACGTGGTGTTTGACTGTTGTGCGCATGCGAACATAGAAAGGGTGTGGGGAGGAACGCGGGACTGCCAGGTAGAGCGAGCACTGTTTCTCTCGCAGTGCCGGCTCTGGCATGATGTTGGAAGGGAGTTTTTTTTTACTCGGCGTGTTGTGCTTAAAAACCGTGTACCATATTCTTGAATGTGATAAAGTGTAGTATTTTTCACTAGAAATTTGGCTCTAAGACCTAATAAAGCTAATTACGTCAAACATATGAAAATAAATATTATATCTGCATCGATGGCCAAGCAGATTCAAATTTATAGTGGAATACTAATTATGCCCTCTTTCTCTCATTTAAGGAGAGACCTGAGTGTGAATCCTAACAGAATGATAGGGGATAATTTATCTAAATGATTTTCATTTTGGTTTTTACATCTTATTTGTACTCAATTGTTTGACGTATTTCCTTTAATAGAATTATAGCATTTGTGTTGAATTTTACGTATACAGGAGTTAATATTGATTTAAACAAGACATTTTAAAACAAAAGATATAAAATAATTGTTTATGTATATTGTAAGTTTTCAATTTAAATTAGCGGTTCGGGTTATACACTTATATACTAATTATGCTAACGGTTTTAGGGGTGAGTAAGGCTATATTTATAGGAATCATACCCGAATATGAGCGTAGGAATAGTTTTTTTAAACCACCCTTTGTACATTTGACCGAGATTCTAACGTCAATATCCCCATCATCGTCAGTCTAGTCTACTACGAGATTAGCACCTTAGACCATGCTGTCAACGAAATATATTTCATTATTTAAGTTCATGGATCACATTTTTATTATAAAAGTATAACTTCGTTAATCCGTGCTAATTGTGACCGGAGCTTGTTCGAATTAGTGAAAATTCGGATTAAGTTGTATTATAAGACTAGTAAGGTTCAGCGGGGAGACGAAGTATTTTCACAAATTTTAAATTACATTTGAAAGCATTCTATAAAGTCTAAATTCATCTAACTAATGTATAACACATAATACATACTGTAGTTTTATATTAAGAGTTTTTTTTTACAGTTTTGTAATTATTTATATTTACGGGAAAACACATTGAGTTGACTTTAACTACAACATGCATTTATTTAGCATTTATAACCATTGTTTCTTACAATTCTCGTTTAACTTTGAGGTTATTATCAATTAACTAGGGGTCTATATTTCATTAGACTTTAGTTTCTTTTTTCACCCCGTTTTTAGAAAATTGTGCTCAGATATTACGGAATTTTGGACTACTTGAGCTTATTTTAACGGGGTTTTACTGTTCTGAATAACAAAGGTAGTTTAAAAGTAAATGCACCCGTATTAATATGAGTAGAGGATGGGAAAACCACAGATATAAATCACATTTAGAAAATTATCCCTGCTGCACCCCAACCAAGATTCGAACCTTGACCTCCACGTAACCATCAATTTAGTATATTGCAAAACAGTCAGCTTATACCAGTGGTCGTTAACCTACGGCCCACTGACTGATTTTATCTGGCCCGCAAAAGATTTATCAAACAAGTAATTATTGTGTTCATAAAAATATACTAGTAAATAAATAAATATACCCACTTTGGTGGACGCATGGTCTAAGGCGTCACTCTGGCAATAGACAAGACTTACAATGATGGGAATATTAGGATTCGATCCTGGTCGGATGTATTGAGGGTAGTTTTTCCAAAATTGTTTTTCATTCTCTCACACTTCACTCAAATGCTAGTCTTATTATTATTATTATTAGCACCGCGTCTTACTACCCGTTCAGATTATACGCACTTACGCTAATGTGTAATGGTAGGGTGATTAGATGAAATGAAGGACCTACAGTTTAACGTGGAATCCGAACCACGGTGGAGGCCTGGCATTCCTCACATGCACAAGATGTCTCATCAGAGGTGAAGGAAGGGTTTGGTAATCAGATATATTTTTGCCGGGACCGAGGATTGAACCCCGGCCACCAGCATAGAATTCTGACACCTTAACCCCTAGACCACCAGGTCACCTCAAATGCTAGTAAACTTCCTCTAAATTCAACCTTACTCCTCCCTAACGTATTAGAGTAATCTGTACATTGGTGTATAACTCAAACGGGTAGTAAGACCTCGTTGAAATTGTTATCTTGATAATTTTTAAACCAGCTCAACATTTTTTTTAAAACCTGTATGGTCCTGTATCAAAAAGGTTGTTGGCTTCAACTTTAGACTGTGTGATAACTGTCGTGGATCTCCTAAGCCATTAAAACAAGATTTAAATAAAAATGGAAGGTTAATTTATCGTCTTATTAAATCCCGAGTACAAGTTGATGGATTAATTTGACGTCTGGGAGTTCACTATCTATTGATTGTTCTTTTAAATCCAAAATAATACTTTAATGTGAGGGCTTATCCATTTGGTAGATTATTAAATACTTTTTTTCAATAGTTCGATATTAATAGAGGATAAATTAAAATCTTCTAAACAATGAAATTAAAGCGTGTATTATTAGAACGCCCAGACAGAAAAAAAAAAGAGAAGCGTGAGAAAATATATGTAGTCTACGGTTAAATAAAGATTAGGTGCATGATAAAATAGTACTTTCAGGAGCGGCCAGAGTTAATTTGGCGCCCGGTCGCGATTTCGTTTCGGCACCCCCCTATATAACAAATAATAATAATAATAATATTTAGCACCGCTTCTTACTACCCGTTCGGGTTATACGCTTTAAGTACTAGTTACTCTAATGGATTAGGAATTGGGAAGGTTGAGTTAGAGGAAGTGAACCCGAATTCGCGTTGGAGGGAGAGTGGAAAACCATTTAGGAAAAACCACCCCCAGTTCACCCGACCGAGATTCGAACCTCGATCTCCCCTTCCTCTGTAGTCGGGCTCAACACGACAAGTATATAACAAAGGGATGGTTGGAAAATATGAAAATAATCCCCAAACCTAACGTAACCTGGGCGTGATAGGTAAATAATCTGAAGATAATTTATACAAATGGTAATCATCCTACAAAAGTTTCCCTGCGAGATTATCCTAAAATGATTAGAATTACAAAGAAAACTATAAAAACATGTTTTGTAGACAAATGTTCTCTTATTTATTTCTTACTGTAGCAAGCACTTTGATCTTATAAGTATTCCTAAATTTTATTCACTACCGTTTAAAATAACAACACTTAATTTTAATTTAATTTAAGTGATTACAATTATTATAAACTAATTTTAAAAGTTTTTAAATTTAGATGTATTAAAAAGTATTATTTACTTTAATTCACTATTAAAATAATCATACTACAATTTAAATCAATTTAAATGATTAAAATTCTTATAAATTAATTCTAAAAGTTTTCAAATGAATATATGTATTAAAAATAAGTGTTCGTAAATTTAATTCACCATTTTTAAAATATTCATACTAAAATTTTAGTTAATTAAAGTGATTAAAATTCCTATACATTAATTTTAAATGTTTTTAAATACGAGATAATTGCAAAACACAGTTTATTTTCAAGTTGATGGATGTATAAGAACTTTTTTTTAGAGGAGTTACATTTTATAAGTAGTTTTGGAGGTTTGGGGATTACTTTCATATCATACTCAAGTTATGTTAGGGCTAGGTTGGTGCTCTGCTTTGCGTCTGATGCGGCGCCCCTGGCGGCCATCCAGTCTGCCCAGCTCTTAAACCTCCCCTGAGCTCGTAAACCTTTAAATGTATCTTGCTATTTATTTTTTATGAACATATATTGCTCATATTATATCAAACTTGCAAATAACCCTGATGCTGCTGCTTTACATTATAAATATGATAATGTTGTTAGACCTGTATGTAGCAATTGTTTTTTAATAGATTCACGTGGTCTATAAAAATGTTAAATTACCCAAGCAAAATAGGAGCAAATATTTTAAACCAGCCTCGGTGGTTGAATGGTCTAGGCGTTACTCTCGCAGTAGACTGGACTGCTGATGACGGTGAGATAATGTGGGTACACTTTCTCTAAATTTTAACCTCTTCATCCCTAACATATTATTTTGATAAATACACATGCGTATAGACCTGAAGGGCAGTGAGAAGCACTGACAAAAAAAATCAAGTTTTTTTTATCGACACTTAATATTATAAAGAAGAAAGATTTGATTTTTTGTTTTTTATTGTTTGTAATGGATAAACTCAAAAACTACTGGACCGATTTTAAAAATTCTTTCACCAATATAAAGATACATTATCAGCGAGTAACCTAGGCTATATTTTATTTTGAAAATTTGATTTATTTAATTTATTCCTCATAAACATGTCGATAGTCACTCTTATTTTATGGTAGTCTATGATGATTCTTCAATATGTGTGATGAAAATAATAATGTGAGGGGGAGGGAGGGGGAAGGGTCTAGTCTTAAATAAAGCACATTAAAGTAGTTATTACATATGTGTATACACTGAACAGGTAGTAAGACTTGGGGCTGAGAAAAAATTAAGTTAGAGTGTAAACCATGTACTGATACAATCAGTCGTTTCAGAAAATACACATTAAATACTCAAAATTAATAACACAGTGTGACCCGCCTCGGTGGTGGTTAGCTAACGCACTAGTTTCGTGTTGAGATAGAGTACCGAGGACGGGGATATCAAGGTTTGAATCTCGCTTGGTTGATTTGGCAGTTTTTTTTCCTAAATTGGTTTTCCATTCTTACTCCACGCAAATGTGAGTTCTCTTTCTCTATATTCAACCTTACCAATTCCTAACCCATCAGCGTAATTAATACTCAAGCGTATAAGCCGAAAGGGTAGTAAGACGTGGTGCTAAATAATAAATAAATAATAATAACCTAACGTGAATAAGTTTGTCTAAACTTATTGAACTCAGATTAAAAAAAACATACTTAATGTCTATTGAAACGATCAATACCAAAATACGCGCAGACTATTCTTCGGAACCACATTCAAAAGTGTTATTCCAAGTTTTTTTTTTAAACCGATTAAACATTAATTTCAGATTGTGCAATGGATCAATAATATAATTATTGTTATTGTCTGCAAATTGTGGAAAATAATATGATGGTAAATTTTTAAACTCTCAATTGAGTTTTATTTGTTTGTGCTAAGACATTTACACAAAAACAAAAACAGGAGTAGGATTAGTTTTACCTACTGAAATAAGAGGGAGACGTAAATCGATGATTTACTAAGTAATGTTATCGAACATGGCCTAAGGCATCATTCTAGCAATATACTAGATTATCAATGTCGGGGAGATCAGGGTTCAATCTCGGTCAAGTGCACTAAGGGTGTTTTTTTTACTAAATGGTGTTCCACTCTCCTTTGAAGCAAATAGGGCTACACTTCCTCTAAATTTAACCTTCCTAATCCCTAAACTCAATCTAGTAAAGAACATAGGCGTATAACCCGAACGGGCAGTAAGATGTGGTGCTGAAAAAATACTAGCTTAGCATTTAATATTATTACAGTTACTATTTACTTCTAGTAGTAGTAATTTTTTGAATATACAGTAGCGCCATGGCTTCTTTGGTGCTGACTGACAGCTCACAGCTGACTTCTGACAGTCAAAATTTAGGTATATACCTAAATTTTGATTGTCAGAAGTGACAACTGCTAAACACACGTTTTTGCAGATCATCTGGTTCGGCGCAGGGGTACGTAATTTGGTCTGGTATCTTTTTAAAGCTGTCAGTCAGCACCAAAGAAGCCATGGGGTTACTGTACATATCGGTAGTAGGCTTACATATTCATAGTTTAGCGAAGTTCAAATCGTCCATGTGATATATTTGGTCAGTATACCTGGCTATGAACTTAGGGGTTCCGGGCTTGATTCCCGACTGGTATCTAGGGTATATATTTTTTTTCCGAAAGGGGATTTATCCTTAAAGTCAACGGGGTTTGGTTAGTTAGGGTTAAGTTAGGTTTAAGATCAATTTTGTCTCCACAACTTCATAATAAATCTCATCACATCGTCTCATTACAGGTAGTACGTGTGGACAACCTCTTATGGTGTGACTTGGATGACGTTCTACCACCAGAGCGGTTATAAATCTATACAACACACACACACAGGCGACAAAAATAGAAGGTATATCTCACACGCTTTCATAAGCAACCATACGCAAAAAAAAAGTCCCTTCAAACAGGTTCCCACCATACATATTATACATACATTCAGGTTTAATAGGATAACATATTATCAATATATTACAATCCTTTAAGTATATTCTTTCAACATAACATAGCTGTGATACTTAATTAAGTCTAATTAAATCCATTACATTACTTATTAAATAATATTCAAACACCAATCTCGAATCTCTTTCATACCTTTTTACTTTTTCTTGACATCTTGGAGAAAAGTATTGTGATCGTCAAAAAAATAAATCAAACCCAAAATTTTGATAAAATGTCGATGTTTTATGACACCTTGAAACGAAAAAAAGTGTTTTTTCGCAATGCCGTCTGTCTGTTTGTAACTCGGGCTAAGGCCGAAACTATTTTACCGATTGGGAAAAAACTTGGTATATGAGGATTTCATAAGATCCCCTTGAGGGTTTTTTGAAAATAGACATCTTACACTTGAATTAAGGGTAGTTTACTTAAGGGCAAAACTAAAAAAATAATTGATTTTCTCAAAATTCTCTCTAACGATTTTGATTAAATTCTATATCTAGACACTGTTTATCATTATAAACAAGATGTAAATTCTCTTTTTCTTGTGAAAATGAATTTGAGTGTATTTTAAGTGGGAGAAATGTTCCAATTTCCATAATTTCTCCGCAACTATTTGAGATAAGAAATAACTTATCACTGTACATCTGTAGTACTATTAAAAATACAAATCTTTTATTTGAAAGATATATTTATATAACTAATAGTTTCTTAGCTATACATAGATATATATGTATACTTTTTAATTCAGGTCTTAGAAAATGAATTTGATTCTTATGCTCTTTGGTGGACAAAGATGTTTCTTTCTTTCTTAATTTTTTTTGTAACAATGTTCGTAGTTCTTAATGCTATAGAGTAACTCTCTCTCTCTCTCTCTCTCTCTATATATATATATATATATATATATATACACACACACACACACACACACATATATCTTCTTGTTATCGGCTGTCTAATCTAACACGAGAGTGATGCCTTAGACCATGCGGTCACCAAAGCAGGTATATATTCCGTGATAATTAGTAGTAGGTTTCAAGATTTAATTGTGTATAATTATTCCACATAGATAGCGTTTATAACTATTACAATTAAAAATAAACAGCTAGGTTGTCTTGATGGGAGGTAAACGCTCTCTCTAGCTGAAGAACGGGACCATTTAAAATGAAACTTTTTTTTTCCCCGCCAAGTCTTACTACCTATTAAGGTTATACGGATATAAGATAATTACTATAATTAAGTGGGGATGAAGATGGAAGCATTGTAGAGGTAATCTACCCGTATTTGCATGGAAAAAGAGTGGGGGAAAACATTTAGGAGAAACCACCCTCAGTAGACCCAACTGGGACTCAATCCACGATATTCCCGTCATAAGCAGGCCAGTCTAACACGAGAGTAACACCTGAGGGCTTAGACCATCCAATTAACCTGAACGTACCCTTCAAGTGGGACAGTAACATTAATAATCACTATAAATATTTCTAATTTAAAAATAGTATCACTTACAATGTCACTCCAAGATATTCTAATCCTCTGGATTGTATAAACAACTTTTACCTCTTCCGGTAGCTACTATTAGCATGTAAATTACTTTTCCAAGGATTGAGTGGTTAGTAGAAGGTCAGCCGCAAGTCTAGGACACCGGAGATTCAATTCCTGGCGATGTTTATACAGTTTTAAAATGGTTATGTGAAAAAAAAGAAGTATACCTTAACAATAATTTTAACCCTGAACTTTAATACTCATCGGTGACCTGTCGGTCTAGGGGTAACGTGCCCAGACTTCTTTGTTAGGGGTCCGGGGTTTCAATTCTCGGTCCCGGCACAGATTTATCTGATTACCAAACCTCTTCCTTCACCTCTGAAAGGACGTGTATTAAACACAACTTGTGAATGTGTGAAATGCCAGGCCTGCGCCGTGGTTTGGATCCCACGTTAAACTGTAGGTCCTCCATTTCATCTAACATTCACCCTACCGTTACTAATTACCGTAAGTGCGTATAACCAGAACGGGAAGTAATACGCGATGATGATAAAAATAATAATAATAGTAATAATAATTTAATACTCATTGAGCATTTTTATTTTACGCACATAAACTACAGGTTTGAAACCTCCACAAATTAATTTTTTTAAAGACATTATAAAGAGAATTGTTAGGAAGGAAGTGCACCAATAGTCATCTGTAGAGAGGATATAAAAAATAAATTTGTTTAAAATAATAATTTTAAACTATCTTACTGTACTACTCATCCGAACCAGCGATCAGGAATTACTATTTTCTTATCACTGCGTATTACTACCCACTTGGGTTATACACATTTGTACTAGTTAAACTAATGTGCTGTGTATGAGGAAGTTTAAATTTAAAGCAAGTGTACCAACATTTTCGTGGAGGGAGCTTGAGTAACCAATTAGGAAAAAAAAAAAAAAACTCAATACACCCGATAAGGACTATAACCCGAATATCCCCGTCACCAGCAGTCCGGTTTATTGAAAGAGTGATACCTTTGACCACTGAAGCGGGTTGATTGTGAATTTAAAATTTAGAATAAATTTTAATGATACTGATTTGGACCCCTTTCATATATTAAAAGAAGTCATGGATGAAGTGTATTTTTCTTTAAAGTATTGTATATAAAATATCCTTCCAATACTTTATCCATGGAGAATCACGCGCTTTTCAGAACTGATGTCAATAGAATGCAAATCAAAGCTTATTATTTTCTTTCAAAAATCAACTCTGTAGTGTTTACCAAAAAAGCAAGTGACGCTAGCTCCTTCTACCCAATAGCCTTCACAACACCTGTCACCAGGACTCTTTCAATTAGTTGATTTTGACACTGCTTACAAGGGGTCCAAGAGGCAAGGGGTAGGTCACATATAAGCCGTTTGTGCGTATAAATAGATAGTAGTAGCAGTAATACAAATTATTAGCAATAATAGTAACATAAATCTACACAGTATAAAGTACTCGAAACACAGAATGTGTAATGCCACAGAAAAATAATCTGTAGTTCAACAAAATATACCAGCATTTATGTGGAAGTAAAAAGAAAAAACCATTAAGGTGAAAAAATTACCAATACACCTTGCCAGGATTTGAATACAAACCTAAAATAATATGTTGGTAATTCACTTTCAGGGCACCTGACTCCAACCTAATTATTCGCGACACCTTTGATCATTACTGAGCATGCCAGTCCAACTTACCTTTAAGCACAAGCTCTAATTCTACTAAACGTCCTTTTTTTGCCAACTTTAATCGATGTTTTGTAATTTGTTAGCTTAGCCCGTATCATTCTCCTGACAACACGTACGTCGTACAACTTGATATCAATGCTAAGGGAACTGCAGGTCTTATGAAGAAAATCTTTATCTTTGCTTCCTCTCAGTTATGGGGATTTTTTAGCACCGTATCTTACTATCCGTTCTGGTTATACCCTTATGTACGTCCACTAATGTGCTAGGGATTAGAAAGGTTAAATTTATAATAAGTGCATCAAAATTTGCGTGAAGAGAGAGATTAGAAAACCACTTTAAGCGCACCCGATCGGTTTTGAACCCCAATCCCCCCGTTTTCGGCAGCTTTATCCAACATGAAAGTAGCACGTTAAACCATACGGCCCCCAAAGTGTGTTGTTCATCTGTTGCCAAATCTCCTCGCTCTCATTTATATCGGAAGGTTGTGTGCTGGGGCGAGAAGGAGCTACTGGCAACATCGAACAACCAACGTTGCAAAACTCTTCTTATATATGAGGGGGAAATTGACCACTCGAAAACGAGAGAATGGCAACGCTGTTTCCCGATAGTAGCCACACCGTTCTATCAGCAATGAGATCCAGTGTAATTTAGGTAGGGTATTACCTCTCAAACCAGGTGTCGCATCGTGGCGCGGTGTTTCTGTATTCTACTTTATAAAACAGTTGAATTGATAACAGTGAAACAACCTGCTTCGGTGGCCTCATGGTCTAAGGTGACCCTCTCCTGTTGGACTAGATTGCTGATGACAGGGAAATCGGGGCTCAGATCCCAGTCGGGTGTGCCCGAGGTTATGATCCATTAATTTAAATCAACCATATGTTTAAAATGTTATCATTTTTGGCACTTTTAAAACAAAAAATTACTACAGTATTATTTATTTACAATTATATAGTTAATTTGTATTGCAACAATTATTTCTGAAGGTTTCTTTCTATTTCCGCTCCCAGGAGCAATAAGACACCTTGACAGGCGGCTCTATCTACAAAATGTTAGCTTTACGGTACCTAGAGTGACCTTGAAATAAGCCAAATGAGAAAGAAGTGTCAGCTCAGGAAGCGTGAAACGTTAATGAAACTTCACACACGAGTCATCTATTGCCATTGTACATTTACTTTTTTTATATATACAGGCTGACCAGATATTTGCATTAGGTGAGTTAACAATACAGTAAAACCCCGTTATACTGAACCCCGGTAGTTGAAAATTCCGGATAATTCGAAAACACTTTTCGGAAAATGGGGGATTTTTAAAAATCAAATGAAATTTATTTTGTTAGTTATCAAGCTCCAAGTTAATAAAGAATGGTATAAAATAGTAAATCTGATAATACAATATGCTTACCATTTTAAATGTTGTAGTTAGCACAATATGTTTTCCTGCAACTAAATATAATTACAGTATATATTTTATTATGTTATAAATTAGTTAAATAAACGAAAATTTGAATAAAATGTTTCGAATGTAATTAAAAATTCGTTAAAATATTGTATTCCTGTATTCTCCCACTTAATTTGAATTTTGGCTAATACGAGCAAGCTTGTCCCAATTAGTTCGGATTAATAATGTTCTAGTGAACTATATTGCATTCCAGAAAAATTGGAAAGTTAGATAGTGAATGCCCAAGGTTCAAAGATGAGATGGTCTTGGAATCGAACCAAAAGATGATCCTGTATTCAGGGGTGTGAAGTGAAGTCGAAGCGAGGCTTGAAACAAACGAAGAGATGAAGCACGGTTAAAGTGGAAGTCGAGGATAAGTTTTTTTGTTCTTGTCACATAACAATACTTCTAATTATTTTTAAACTGCACATAAAGTTCATCTAGGTAAAGAGAAAAGTTTTTTTGCCAAAATATCAAACTTTTTCTATGGTCACCTTATAGATATCATCAGTGATGGTGGAACTAGGAGAGGGGGGCAATATCCCCCATAAAAGTTTGCTCTCCTTTGATATAAATCCCCCTTTCCTAGTTGATATAGTTAAAATCTTCTAATATCATCGAATATTAAACTGAAAGAGGACCTTAAATCAAACTCCAAATGACTTCTGAAGTTATCTAATCTTCAAAAAAAATTGTGGATGGAGGACGACTACAAACAGTTTCTAGAAGCATCAATTTTTTTTTAAAATCTGGGGAAGACCATTCTAAATAGGCTATAAAAGTAATATATTTTTCAAAAATGGGGGAAGTGGATCATTCAAAATATCCTTTAAGAACATCAGATTTTCAAACATTTATCGCAAAGGACACTCGCAAGACGTGTTGTGTTGGTTTTCTGCCTAAACAAAGGCTTTCTATTGTAAAATGTCGGTAAACGTAATTTCAACCAATATTACTCCATCATCAAAGTAATATTAAAGTCTACAAACACGAGTTAGATAGAATGAAATTAATACCTTAAAACAACTAATTATTGCCTTAGTTGAATACAGTAATAAATCTATATTTATTTCTGATTGGCTGAATGCAAGACCATGCAACTACAAAAACGAGAGAGATGGACAGTGTTCTTCTCTTCCCGACAAGTGATTCCAACGATGTTGATATACGACCGCGCTTGTGTGTGCTATTTTAGACAGACAATACAAGGTATGTTTAAAGGTTCTCCGACATTTTTTCTGGTTTACCTACAACATATTCAGCCTTGTCACCTTCGAAGTAGGCTACTCTCCTCCTTGGTTGATACACAACTCCCAACACCGTTTTCACTTCTTGAAGCAGTTTTGATAGATGTTTTTCGGGATCACACGTAGGTATGCCTGAGATATTTCCTTTATGCTCTTAAATATTGTCTAATATTCGTTATTGCAACGTGAATTTTAGTTTCAAAAACATGAAAACATCCTTGTGGACCAAGATAAAAAAAAAGGTTCATTTAAAATTACCCAGTTTATTTTGGGAAACCCTATATATAGTATTGTAGCCATTTGATTTTTTTTTGGTCCAATTTATCCGTCTTTTAAGTAAATAAATTACACAACTAGTAGTTTTTTTTATTGTTCCTACAGTACATCTGGTCTAAATTCGAGCCCCAATCACTTCATTACCATGAAACCAGACGAGACTAGACTATCACCTTTGCCTGAGTGCCAACATATTGGTACTATCTCAGTTTTACTAACAAGTATCAAGGTGTTTTTTTTAAATAGTAACTTTTGTGAATTTGAGACATTATTTTATTATTTGAAACTAGAAATGAAATGTCTATGACATCGTTCGGTGAAAACTACTTTCAGCGTTTAACGATTTAACTCATTATAACCTTTCTAAACATGTATGATGCTACTTTGGATCATCTTTACTTATACCCTCGTCATTCCTTTTTTAAACAAAAATTAAAGATGAATTGAATCCGCCTTTTCTCAAATCTAGTCCTAATTTGACTTTCGAATTCCATGAATCAAAATTACAAATATTGTAATTGGCCTACATTATAATTATAATAAGGTAAGAATGGCCAGTTGCGTAAATATTATCCGTCGACCACGACTGGGTTTGAACTCACGAACATTGGGTCATGAGGGGAGCACTTTATCCCAAGACCACAAAGGTTAAAAACTGCTATATATACACACAAAATTGAACCTTTCCACATGACTAACATAAGTTTTCTGTTTGTGGAACACTACCTACCCCCTTATTGTAACCATAGGCCACAATGATTGATTTTCTTGAACTGCATCCTACAACATCCCCCTGATCTGTTAGCATATAGATACACTAAAATTTAAAGGAAACATAGCTGAATTTGCGTGGAGGAAGAGTGAAAAACCATTTAAGAAAAATAAAACTCCTTCATATATCTGACCAAGATTCGAACCCCAACCTCCCCATCACCAACATATAGTACCAGATGAAACTGACGCTTATATCTGTACACACGCCGGTACAAGTATATTACCATATATCTGTATATTTAGCCGATAGCACTAGACAACAATTTTTTTTTCCATACCTCTGGAACATAAGTGACTGATTCTAAATATAATGTATGTGCTAGTTCCAAAAATGACATTAATTATTCTGTGTCATGTCTACATAAAAATATATACTAAAATTTAAAATTTTGATAAATTACAATTTTTTTTCTTCCATACAATTATGCAATCTTAATAATGAGTTTTTTTAAATGTTAAAACAATTACAAATACAATGTATATTATCGGACAGATAATTATATACATTCTATATAATTAAAATGATTGCCATGGATAGTTTCTTTTTATAGTAAGTTTTGCATTTACTCTTAAAAAAACTAACCGCTATTTCCCACTATAGTAGTATCCCAGTGACCTTGATAAAAGCTGTGTGAAAGTTTTACAATAGCTCATTTTCTACGATTTTTTAGGGATATATGCGTAGTTATGAGACTAGGCTTGATAAAAAGAGCTCTAGATTTAGCCTTCCTCTAAAAATATAGTAATTTGTTGATAGGCTCACAGTTGAAAATTTTAAGATATTTGAGAACTAGCAGCGATATTTCCTCTTTACCTTGAGTTTGTTTGTTTTATTTCTCCTCTTTCTTATTGAAATGACAAAGGGTGGTTTTTGATGAGGGGAGAAAGAAAGTGTAAGCTTGGACAGAACAGAATAGTTCCATAAAACGTCACAGACCATTGTATTTTAATCCATATGGCCTGATAGTGATTGATAATTTCTCACTGGCCGAGGTGGCTATAAAAATTACTCCTCTCGAAGGAGATAATCTTGCGTAATCCATTCCCAATGTTATGGATCTGACGACATTATAATTCTAAACACCGTAGAGCCACATTAATTATGGACAGCAGTTACAACTCGGGGATTTCCTTCTCTTTGTTGCAAGACATATAATTAGTGACTATTCGTCTTGAGATTATTTTCTTCGATACCACTTGCAACAACAAAATTGGCGGTACTCAGGTGGGATCGTAGTTATTTAAATTGATGACTCACTTTTATTACTTACCTGTTAACTGGAATATCCGACACCATCGCTCAGCTGGCAACGTGCCTTTCTACTGAGATAAGGGTCACGGGTTCGATTACCGGCATGGCTGAAAAATGTATCTATAGTGAAATGTGGGTGTACCCTTTCACACTGATAAATAAATTTCCGGGGGTTGGATGTTGTGCCGGTCCTAGTCTTAAGTTAGATTATAAGGATTAAGAAGCCACGACAGACCTAGCAAACCGGTAGTGATAAATATATGACTTGAACAAATTTAGCACCGTGTCTTACTACCCATTCGGGTTATACGCTTAAGTACTAATTACGCTAATGGATTAGAAATTGGGAAGGTTGAATATAGAGGAAATGAACCCGAATTTGCGTGGAAAGTCATTTCGGAAAAAACATCCCAGTTCACCCGAGTGCAGAGACAAGTAAAAACAGACTCTCAACCTTACGGGGATTTCGCTGCTCTCCTTTTGCCAGCTTTAGTCCTTCAACACTGGGCTTCACCAGTGTCACTGCTGGGTGATGATTGGACTAACCGAAACAATCTTAGGGGTGAAGGATTCAAACTGCCAAAAGGAGCGCAACCATTTTCACCTGGAGGTTGAGTGTCTGGGTATATTATTCGTCTGTGCTCGAATGAGATTCGAACCTTGATCTCCCCGTCCTCGGCAGTCTAGCTCAACATGAAACTTGCACTTTAGATAACCACGCTACCAAGCACCCAAGGCCGTAGCCAGTCAATAATTTCAGGGGGAGGGGGTTGTTTGGGCACATACCCCGATTAGTGGAAGTTAGAAAAAATTCTAAATAATAAACACCTGTAGAAGCTAATTGAAGTGTTTTTTTAATGGCAACATAGTTCCTTAGCTGCTGAAGGCTAGGGAAATTCTTAAATAATAAACACCTCTAGAAATAATCTGAAGTGTTTTTTATGGCACCATAATCTCCTAACTGCCGAAGGATAGAACAATTTTTAGATAACAAACTCCTCTAGAAGCTATCTGAAGTGTTTTTAGTAGCTGGCATGGCGTTTGGGAACAGCTAGCTGATTGGCAGAATTTGATCACGTGACCACGCCCCTCGCTCTCTGATTGGTTGTTGGCTTTCCCCCTCCTCTCTTTTATGTCCAAGCTTACACTCCCTTTAGCCCTTCAACTTCAACAATCTGTTGTCATGTCAATAATGAAAAGGAGATATGTAACAACAAAACTTATCTCAATGCAAAGAGGAAAGCTCACAGTTATTCTAAAATATTTTAAATTTTCTTTTATGAACCTATCAAATAATTACTCTTTTTGCATACGGGCAATTTTTAAGTTTGGAAACGTCAAATTATTCACATAGGTGTTATGAGACTTTTTTTAAGAGTATGCGATACATATTTTCCTCTTGGTCATTTCTGCTATATGAAGCAGGCCCCATTGAAGCCATCACTGGGAAAAATTAATTTCATGTTTGTGTTTTATGATTTTGAATGCAGACAAGAAACGCTTCTTCAAGGTGCTGTCAACACGTACTTGTATGAGCATAACCTCTGTGCCGTACAGACGTGTTGCAAGGCCTTCCTTCATATTGATGTAAATTACCATCATTGCACCTAATTTGGAGGTGATAGAACTCATATCTTCAAGAGGGATGCCACAATGGCCCAATTTTTTGAATTTATAGAGCAAATTAAAGCCATTTTTTTAATGATATCACCCTCCTAGGCCATAATGCGAAAGGCTATGATTGGAATTTTATTTAAAAATATATGATGGAGGTAAAAAATGGAATCCAGAGCTCATAATTAACGGTGGGAAAATCATATCCATGCGTTATGGCCCACTTCACTTTATTGACTCGCTGAACTTTCCCCTGATGTCGTTGTCTAAGATGTCCAAGACATTCGGCTTGGACGAGTCTTTGGCCAAGGTACATTTCTCCCGTTTTTTCAATAAAAAAGAAAACGCGGGGCATAGGGGTCCCTTGCCGCAAAAGGAGGACTACGGTAACGGTGAGATGTCAGTTAAGGGAAAGGCGCGCTTTGAGAAGTGGTATGACACGTTGGCCAAAGAAAATTATTTCTTTGATTTTAACCGCGAGCTGGAACTGTATTACGTGAAAGGTGTAGAGATTCTACGGAAGGCCTGCCTGCAGTTTAGAGACATACTTATAGAAAAAGCAAAGGTGGATCCTTTCATAGAGGCATGTACGATCGCTGGAGCAGCCATGTTGGTTTATTGCTTAAGTAATCTTAAAGAGAATACCGTCGGTATCATCCCTAACCGTGGCTATCAGTGTGTAGACCAACAGCTGCACGTCGCCGTACAATGGCTCTGCTGGGAGGCCCACAGACGCGGTTTCTCTATCCTTTAGAGTGACATGCATACGGTATTGTTAAAGCTGGAGATACCACCGCCGTATTCTAGCTATGAGGCTGTTATTGGCACGGATGCCTTCAATGTTATCATGACAGGACAACCCCTATCAAAATAGCCACCATGAGACCATGGAGACATGCTATGAAGCAAACATGGCTTAGGTAAAAAAAATTAAGAATGCTGGCTATACGGTTTTAGAAATGTAACAGTGCACGTTTAATGCAATGAAACGCACATACAAGGACTTGAAACAATTTGTACTCCAGCACGAGTTGTACAGCAAGGTACCCCTCAGTCCCAAGGATGTATTCTTTGGCGGGCATACAAATTGTATCAAACTCTTCCACGAAGCCGACCTTTTTTTGTGGAGAGAATATTAAGTACTTAGATGTGTGTTCATTGTATCCTTACGTTTTCAAGTATAAAATATCCCATCGGCCACCCCAAAATTCACTTGGAACCAAATTGTCCATCTATAGATAAAGTAGAAGGTATATACAAAGTTACTGTGACGCCTCCGCGGGATTTATTCATGCCCGTATTGCCCACACAAATGCACAAGTTTAATGTTCATCTTGTGCAGGAAATTTGGGGAGGATAAACCCAGATGCGTGTCAGCACAACGGCAAAAAATATCACTGGTTGATATACGTCTCGGTGATTGACGAGATCCGGAAAGCCGTTGAGAAAGGCCACACTGTTGAAGCAGTGCACGAAGTGTGGGAGTGCAATGTATCTGTTTACAATCGTCAGACACCTTCTGGAGGATTGTTTCACGGGTACATTGATACTTTTTTGAAAATCAAACAATAAGCCAGCGGATGGTCAGAGTGGTGTACCTCACAAAATGAAAAGTTAGCTTACATTCAAAATTATGAGGTAAGGGAGGAGGTAAAACTCTAATTCGGCTCTATTTGTAAAAAACTTGTTCTCCGTACTCTGGCTAATTTTTTTTTATATTCGCTATGGGAAAAATTTGGGCAAATACCCGATTTACCACAAGTAGCCGTTGTTAACGACTATCAGGGCATCGACAGGTACCTGACGGATCCGTACATCGCAGTGGACATCGTCATTAATGTAAATGATAAGGTTATGTACCACAATTACAAGAATGCGCATGACGCGTTGCACGCTAACCCTAACACGAGTATGGCGGTGGCATGCTACACGACTGCTATGGCTAGGTTTCACTTATACAGCATCCTTGAAAAATTTGGGGACCACGTTTTGTATCACGATCTAGATAGCAATCTATTCACGGAACGCCCTGCCATTTAGAGTCCACCGACAGGATACTTTTTAGGTGACCTCACTGACGAACTTCAAGCTTAAGGTCCGGGAAGCTACTTTGTATCTGACGGTTCCAAGAATTACGTGTACCGAGTTTATGTTGGTAGTGAACCTGCCAAAGCAAAAACTTTTGGCATGGTTCGTGGGATCACCATAAGCTACGGCAACTGGAACGACGTTAATTTTGACGTTTTGAAAGCGATGGTCACCGAACAGGCCACGGAAATACACATATAGATACAGCAAAAAATTGTAAGAAAAGGTCTTGCGACTGTATGTACCGTTTCACAGACTAAAGTCTACCAGCCCATGCACACTAAACGGTGGATAACCGATGATTATAATACGTTGCCGTTTGGGTATCAGAGTCCTTGTAAACGCGCTCGCCACGATTAAAACGTGATCATTTAGATTTGCTGGATAATAACTTTTTCTTTCACTCTAGATAGTTCCACTGACATACCATTTTTCAAAGAGTTGAGGTTTTTACTTATATTTTTTGTCTGCATGAAAACACGCCTATTTTTATTTTATGCACCCGGGATACTTTTTAATATTTCTTTATCCGCCAGCAAAATCCTTCACATACGTGATTATTTCTAGTCAAATATACTTATTTGTTTGTATATATTTTACTTTTAGTCATTTTTTTCCCTTGTACATATATTGAATTGAAACCATCTGGTTGTGTAAGTATATTCAAATACTCTTTAAACTGGACTTTGTAAATTAATACCACGGCCACTATTTCACCTACGAGCTCAAGAAATATATTGTTTCCTTTACCCCTAAACATTTATAATTTATATCAAGGTGTAAATATATTCTATAACTATAATTTTTGTAAATAAATATTCCAAGTATACTTTTCATGGCGTGAGCCAAATTTCTAAAACTTTTATTTTTGTATAATTTTCATGGTGTGATATATATTTGTATAGACTTTTATTCGTGTGTAAATTAATATTCCAAGTATACTTTTGATGGTGTGAGATATATTTGTATAAACTTTGATTTGTGCCGCAGTCTCACTGCAAAACGTAAGATGGTGGATCTTTTGGGGTATCTACACGTTAACGTGTTCAACCAAGATAAATACCTTTTGAACGGCACTGAACCCAGAGTCAAGTTGGTACGTTCTATAGAAGGGTTTAGTCTCATGGCCGTTCCTGAACTCCCTCAATTTAAGGTTCACTTCACTTTAGCCGGCCTTATAGTGCAACGTGTCAAAGTAGCACCTTCTATGATGTTGGCACATGCCAAGGCATTAAACATCTTTCCCACAAAGTATCCCATCATCAGCGTGGAAGTAAAAACACTCACTATTCTCCGGGTGTGCAAGGGAAATCACTGGATAACGTATTCACCGAACATTTACCCACACGATGCATCGTGGAATTTTTATCAAACATTGCGTTAAATGGAGACGCTCCCAAGAACCCGTTCAACTTTCAATCCTACGGCATAAACTATTTCTCGCTGTACGTGGACGAGAAACAACTGCCGTCGATACCGTTACTGCCATATTTTTCAAACGTCAAATATGTCATGTCGTACCACACACTGTTTTCTGGAACGGGTATCCATTTCATGAACGAAGGTAGCGACATCGCACGGGAAGCCTTCCCTAAGTTATATCAACACATGGCTTTAGATCTCATAACTAATCTGTCCACCCAACATATATCACATTGGAATTTGACGAGGCATGTCTCTCTGAGCTTCAAAGTGAGTTTCATTAGAGCTCTCACAGAAACTGTAAACTGTATCGTGTACGGGGAATTTTACAACATCATCAACATCGACAAGTACAGAAACGCCGTGACCGATTATGGGAGTTGCTATAAGCGACTTCCTGCCCCTTACACACATCATTTAAACCATGGACGTCATTGTGGATTTCCAGAGCTTCATTGACGACAACAAACAGTATATCGTCCAGGAACTGAGTGTTTTATCTGTATGCGGTACATTACCTCTTTATTGTGTGTTAAAATCCCCATACGCTATCGAGGAACTTTCAGCCACCGCTAAAAAGCAAGCCGACTATATCGTCAACGAACTGCACAATATACCCTGGGATAGTGGTGATAAGGATTACAGCCTCCTCAAATCCCTCATCTCCCGTGCTACAATGCGTGCAGAAACCATCTACGTCAAGGGGGCAGAAAATAAAAAGTTTCTAGTCAAATACACGCCTACACCCGTCATAGATATGTACGACAGAGGTTGTTCTTCTTTGAAAACATTTAAATTGGGCCACACCATGTGCATGGCATGTATGAAATTTCTGTTTTTCCTCCATCGTTTGGGGACTTTGAGATTTGATTATTGAATATGGACACGCACACAATAAGACGCGAGCTGAAACAAAGCCGTGGTTCTGTTCTGTACAGTCAGGGGTTTTCCCTGCTGATCAACTACCCGCAATAATAGCTCAACCTGCCACTCTCTTCATCAACACCGATCCACACACCAAGCCTGGGACTCATTGGATCGCTTTTTTTATCAGCAAGGACGGCGTAGGAGAATATTTAACAGTTATGGTTTTCCAGCCCGTATAAAACCACATCTGGCATTTATATAAATAAACACTTCCCACACGTCTCATAGAACTCTACAACTTCAAAGCATTGCCTCAGACGTTTGTGGCCATTACTGTATCATGTTATTTCTCTTTTGCACCCAGAAAACCCGATAGAAACTTTCCTAACCTTATTCTCGCCCATAAATAATACAGGCAATGAAGCAACACGCAACCTCCTCAGAAGATTAGTCTGACTAATCATGAAATTTCTCTGAAACGTATGTGCGGTGACCGTATGGTTGTATCAGTGAGAAACAAGACGCTGGACTCAAATGGGTCACCTATTTAACACCTAGCTGGGCGCGTCTTTGTGATTTGTGGGACCTCATCGACATTGCCAATGACCATCGGGATATGTGGTTGACACCCGTCACACGCTATTGCAACTATTTGATCGACACACTCGTCATGGATGTATGCGACACGCTAACAAAATCAGCGGATGTCATCGATCTCGAACAGCCTACGGTGGAAACGCACATCAGAAACCTTGATCTTCTCAGTGCTACTTACTATACACTTCAAGTTGTCGGTTTGGACTGTTACATTCTGGATTGTGAACTAAAAACAATTTTACCAACGCATATAAGAGACACTGTAGAAAAACGTATGATCGAATATATGCGTAATTCCTGTAAAATTGTAAATAAATATTATGTATGGTGTCTGTTAAGCCTTTAATATATGTCTGTAAAACCTTTCATGTTTAATAAATATATGTTTGGTAATATCGTGCTTTATCCACGCAAAACTTTTCCGTCTCCTTACACTTAGATACGAGTCTCGATTTAATGAACCATCAAACTGTCACAAAATATGAGGAGGGTAACTTACCTCTTGTACTAGATCACTGTTTCAGTGTCACGATCTATTCCATTCTTGTTGAGCCGCCAGTCATCATGGAAAAAAACCCATTGATACATCACTCGAGGTAGTGTACTATTTCTTTTTTGACTTGTCTTGTTGAGCCGCCAAACTGGTGCCAGTCATCAGGGTTGCGACAGCGTGAAGACTTCATCGGGAAAACCCATTGCCGAGGGGAGGGTTGCTAGAGCAAATGACCTAGCTCACGATTTCAAGGTTACGATCTATTCCTGTCTTGTAGAGTCGCCAAACTGGTGCCAGTCATCAGGGAAAACCCATTGCGACATCATTCAAGGTTACGATCTATTCTTGTCCCGACTTGTCTTGTTGACCCACCAAACTGGTGCTTGTCATCAGAGAAAATCCATTACCATATAAAGGGTGGGGGAGGGGCTGCGACACCAGAATAACCCAATACCACATAAGGGGTTGTGACACATACCTCTAAGGAGGGGTAGTGAGGGGAAGTGAGAGGGGTCTCAAGGCAGGAGGAACCATCTCTCACTCTCTTCGCAAAGCGGCCGGCCAGAGACGATGCTCACTAGTGATGCCGTGGAAGGAGCGCCCGGCGCCTTGGACTGCACACCAATAAATAAATAAATAAAAAACTCCAACGCCCCGTAAATCCTACCCAGACATAAAAAATGAATAAATAACCAATGAGCACAAATAAAAAACAAATTCTCACACATAAATAACCATTGAGCACACATAAAAAAGCAATGAGCACAAATAAAGAACAAATGAGACAAGAATAAACATGTTTGGAACACTGGAAAGGGGGTCAGGAGGTGGGGAAGGGGATGGGGAAAACCAACAGCCAATCAGAGAGCGAGGGGCGTTGTCACGTGATAAAATTCGGCCAATCAACGAGCTGTTCTTAAACGCCATGCCAGCTATTGTTTCTCTATGGCAATATAACCCCTTAACTGCTGAAGGCTAAAAGAATGTCTGGATATTAAACACCTCTAAAAGCTATCTGAAGTATTTTTTATGGCAACATAGCCTCCTAACTGCTGAAGGCTAGGAAATATTCTATATAATAAACACCTCTAATGCTATTTGCAGTGGGTTTTTATTTATGGTAGCTCAGACCCCTAACTGCTGAAGGCTAGAAAAATTATTAAATATTAAACACCTCTAGAAGTTCTCTGAAGTGCTTTTTATGGTAATACAGCCCCCTAATTTGTACTTATATCTTATTATTGATATTGTTTAAACCATAAATAAAGCTATATATATTTTTTATTCATAAAATTTCATGGTTTGGGTGTCTGGGGGGGGGGTTAACCCCCAAACCCCCCTGGCTACGGCCTTGCAAACACCTTGCATTTTTGAAAGAGTGCGGCATTCTACAACACGACGACTTCAGGCTTGACATTCAGGTGGCCATTTTGAGTATTTCGTTTAATATGGATGAAAGCAACGATATACAATTATGTAAATATGAAGGGCGAAGCTTGGGGGATGAATGATGACAATTACGGACATGATCCGTATCTCTATCATAATAGAATAGATTGAAAAATAATACCTGGACACGGGAATTGAACCATGGCCCGTCAATGTTCTTACCACTGCATTAGCTATCCAGGACAGAATCTGCCTTAAAATATGAGCGAAGAATGACTCTGGACACGGGATGATTCCTAGATAGCTCAGTGGTAAGAGAATTGGTGTTCTAAGTCAAAAGTTCCGGGTTCGATTCCCTGTCCAGCTGTAATTTTTCAATATATTTGGATTCCTATAGTTTTAAGCAGCTCCACATTACTGGATTACAAACATGACTATAGCTCGGAAACAAGGTCAAATGGGTCACATGTTTATATATCTACTATTTTAATTGTTTTTGGTCTCCTGTCCATCATTGAAATGGGCTCCACATTTTATGGTACACCCTGTATAAGCCGATAAACACTTTTACTGCTGATTCACACGCTCGCCGAAAATATATAGCAGAACCGAGTATCCGCTCTGCCTAGTAAACGCAGCAGTACATGCACTCACGGAAAGTTGAGAATGTCTGTTTACCCATGATGCATTGAGATGACGATTTAAAATCAGCTGATTGCCTCCATTTTTGTTTGTGTTGATAACCTGTAAAACTGATTATGGAAAGAAAAAGGAAAATAGCACTGCTTGCAGCTTTATGCATTGAAGAAGAACAATGTGTGAACACTAGATATTCACTAGTCTTTCTTTCAATCTTTCTTTTAATTCATCGGTTTTTAGAGTCGACATTGTTTACTTTCCGTAACAGATGGCGCGTGGTTGAATGTTGGCGCATGCGCTGATTGGTTCTTCTACGCCGATTTTCAAGGAGAAGCGCGGCCAAAGCTGAAATTATTTCTACAAATGCAGAACTTTGTACGCAGATCACGCTGATTTCTTGTGATTGGCTTAAGCGGTCATCACGTGACGCATTTCGGCTCTGCTCTTGTTCTTCGGCGAACGTGTGAATCCACACTTAATCCTTTTCAACTCTTGTCTTCACTTGTACAATACGTGAGCTATATCTTTTAACGCTTGTCCTCTATTATTGACAATATACATCTATTTACTTTACGCCATATCTTAATACCCATCCAGACATATACATTTAATTATATTAATGTATTGGATTTTAGGAAAATAAAATTTAGAGGAAATGTATCAAAATTTGCGTCAAGTGGTGGTGGAAAATAATTTAAGAAAAGAAGCCTCAGCACACCTTGTTGGTATTCGATTCCGTGGCCTTCATGTCATTAACAAACAAGAATGGAAGAGATTTCCGACCCACCTTGGTGGCGTAGTTAGCTAACGCACTGGTTTTGTGTTGAGTTATACTGCCGAGGATCGTGATATCAAGGTTCGAATCTCGGTTGGGTTAACTGGGTGTGGTTTTTCCTAAATAGTCTTCCACTTTGTCTCCGCAAAAACGTGGGTTCACCTCCTCTAAATTCAACCTCCGCAGTTCCTCACCCATTAGCGTAATTAATACTTAAGCGTATAACCCGGACGGGTACTAAGACACGGTGCTAATAATGTAATAGTTTTCTGTTTAGTTCTTGTGCCAACCTAGTGCAAGTCTGTAACGAACTATACACAATGTTACGACGCACTTGACAAACAGGTATAATGACGAGGCTAAGCAGACATTTACATCAAGGAATAGAATGGAAAAACCACTTTGTTTTAAAAACCAAATCATTCCACCATTTTGGAAGTGAGTCCCACCTTCCTACGTTATATTGGCTAATTTTACGAGTGGAAAAAACAACATTCCGGTAGTAAAATATGTAGTTACGTAACACAACCTTCTGAAACCACGGGTAAGATGGTCAAGGTCTTTAAATTAACAAGTCTCTCTCTCTTTCTCTTTATCTCTCCCATAATTTAACCATTTTCAGGAGTATCGTGTGTAAAATATTATCAATTCATTGAAATAACTTGTCATTAACGACTATCGAGTTAGGGCCGATCTTATGACTACCGCATCGATATTGCTATCGGGAGGCTACCAGATAAAGGTTATCAGACACTTTAATTTTTTTACGCGTATTATAAACAGAATTTATTTGCCGTATAGCTATCTGTAAAATAAATATATTTTCATGCAGAAAACGTAAGGTTGGTATTGTTTCTACTGGTGCGCGCATGCGTATAAACCCTGCTGATACCGCGAAAACCTAGCGAGTGGTGACAACGCTCATCATTTGATAACTAATGACGGTTAAACCAAAATGTGGGCAATAGTTGGGTACAACGTTAACACAATTTCATTGATTCTACTCACATTTAAATTTGTTCTTATATAAATATAACTCTACAAATATATTGTAAGTTTTTGAAAAAGTGTGAATTAAATGTTCTAACTTTATATATATGGCTAGAACCTGGGCCTGTGCTTACTTGACACGTGAATCAATATATTTTTTTTCTACAGCGCTCAAAGTTTGTTAAATAATGGCGGCTAAACGAGTGCGCGTAAACAGATGGCGCCACGTGGGCTCAGAAGCTAAAATTTCTTGCAAGTACTAATTGCCGTGTCTGCCAAAAGCAATAGTTGGGCACAACGTTTACAAAATTTCCTTTACTGTACTCACATTTTGATAATTTGTTTTATATAAATATAACTCAAAAAATAACTTGTCAGTTTATATAAAAGTGTGAATTAAATGTTCTAGCTTTATATAGTTAGAGCCTGGGCCTGTGCTTATTAAACACGTGAATCAAGATTTTAACCTAAAAACCATTTCTGATAGGCGAAACCTTATTAAAAACAACGCGTCACTATGGCAACAACCATTTAACTTACCCGCCTTGGTGGCGTAGTTGGCTATCGCGCTTGTCGTGTTGAGCTCGACTGCTGAGGATGGGGAGATCAAGTTTCGAATCTCGGTCGGGTGAACAGGGGGTGGTTTTTCCTAAATGGTTTTCCACTCGCCCTCCACGCAAATGCAGGTTCACTTCCTCTAATTCAACCTCCCCAAATCCTAATCTATTAAAGTAATTAGTACTTAAAGCGTGTAACCCGAACGGGTAGTAAGATGCGGTGCTAAATATTATTATTATATAATTTTAACTTCCAGATAAAAGTTATCAGGTACTTGAACCTCCCGATAAAAATGTGATGGATAAATACATTTTATCTGGCGGATAGATGCTATCTGGCAGTCATAAGACTAAATTTTAACTTATCCACCAGAGAGACATATTTATCTACCAGATTAATATTTATCCAGGAGTCATAAGACCGGCCCTAAGTGCAATAAGTTTTAAACACTTATCTATTTGGTATTCGCCTACAAAATGTTTCTCTTTATCATTTTTTTTTAGGAAAATATTGGAAGCATGGACTCCCGCAGTAAAAGAAAATAGGGGGGGTCCCCTGAATTATATTTTCTTTGACAAGGAATGATTGTTAACAATTTTTAATCTTATAGTTTGCATTACAATTTTTTTTTCTCACAACATTTCACAACTATCAGATTTATAATCGTGATATATGATCCCCACATCCTCTAGACGCACTTGCGAATAAAGCCTGTCTCTAAATTTTAAACAATTTGTCGACATTTCCCCATAATCTTATCGTCTGAGGACAGAAAAAAACGAAGGATACCAAGTGCTGCAGTATTGTTGGTATCTTTATAGTTCATTGTGAATGTGTGGAATGCCAGGCCTCCACCGTGGTTCGGATTCCACGTTAAACTGTAGGTCCTTCATTTCATCTCACAGTTACCCTACCATTACACATTAGCGTAAGTGCGTATAACCCTAACGGTTAGTAAGACGCGGTGCTAATAATAATAATTTATAGTGCAATTATTATAATGCCAGAACCCGCAGAAGTTTTTTTTCAGGTGCACGCGCGAGTGTGGGTGGGTGGAGGAATATATTTTGTCGCCCACCCCTCCACTTGGATTTTTTTTGTATGAATCCATGGTTGGGAGAATATAAATATCATAATTAGGCTATTTAACGCATAATTAACACACACCTGCTTAAAACGCTTAAATATATGATTTTTATTCTTATTTATTATAGAATGTAAAATAAATTATATTAAATATAAGCCTGTGCATTTTTTCATTTGTGTTTATCCAGAGTATTTTTTGCACGTTTAATATAAGGCCTGTTGCTATACAATTTTGTTTTTTTTACGGTATTTTATAATTTATAATCTTAGTAACTGTTTGATCAATTCAAATTTTTATTAAATAACTCTAGTAGCATAAGGAAGAGTACGTTTTTAAATGTTGAAGAAAAGTACACATACTTTCAAGGAATCATTTTGGAAATAGCACCCCCAGTATACCTAGCTGGGAATCAAACCCTGATGATTTCGTCATCAGTAGTCGAGTATATTGTGTGAGTAATGCGTTAGACCATGCGGTTAAAAAAATGCAATGCGAGTCTCTCTTCTTAGACTGTGCTACCACCTCTGATGGTAGTCCAATTTTAATAAGAAGAGCTTTTTATAAAATATAAACTTTTTTGTTGTTGTCAAAACTGATAACATCTTAATCTATTTTGTGTGTCATTTTATAGATATTGTTAATATCTACCAAACATGATTACTGAAGATTACAAGGGTTGGCGTATGAATACATTAAAGTGAATCCTGTAGCATTTCTAGCGGTGAGATAACTAAGGCGTTTCCTCTGACAATAATTTGAACTAAATAATTCCTTATTATTGACTCATAAAATGTATCCGCCATATTTTTCAAATGTATCACCGGTGAGGTGTGGGTTTACCCTTTCAACAGTGATGCATTAAAGTCCGGGGACTGGATGTTGTGCCTATCCTAGTCTAAAGTTATATTACAAGGCATGTGAAACTACGACAGTCCTAACAGGCCGGTAGTGGAAAATATATGTATTGAATAAAAAACTGAACCAGGCCACAGACTGGAAACAGTAATTGATGTATAAAACTTGTTTATTAGAATGTTGCTGAACGAGACTTCTTGCGTGTCCAAAGGGCAAACGTTATTTTTCACTACATTGAGCTAAGCTCTAAGATAGTATTATGTAGACCTATTACTAATATATTGATATATTAATAGCTACACAAAGTTTAGTTGAAGTAAAAGGATGTCCTTACAGGAAACAAAGAGGGTGGTACAAACAATACGTAGTTCATTGTCATTTTAGTTTCACCACACAGGGGCACGGAGGTCACCTAGGCCGAATAAGTTAATGTTAAAGATAATTTTCAAAAAGGTTTTGTGTTTAGCTGAAAAAATAAGCAATAATAAAGCATACTTTTAAACAAAACTGAGATAGGCGTGGGAGCGTTTAGATTCCAAAGTAGAGTCATCGGAGGTTATGAAAGGTCACAGGAAAGCTCTACTATGTCTGGATTTGTTGCTACTCTTTTATTGATCGTATGACATATATGACAGGGAGAGACATACCATCCAGAATAGGTCGCCTTATATGTATACTATTAGTCGTTCTGATTACACAAAACGTTGCCCAGGTACACCATAGGAGGTTGTCTACACGTCGTACCCGCAATGAAATGATGTGATGATAGTTATTATGAAGTTGTAGAGCCGGTGTGAATTTCAACCTCGCGTAAGCCTAACTAAGCTGATTAAAAAACAGAGCTGCATAATATCTACAGACTATTTTTGTGTCACTGCATAGAGCTAGTAATATTTTCTTATACTGATACGGGCACTTCTTTGCTCATTTTAGATTCTCTTTGCTTTCGATGTAACAATGTACATTTACATTATTTGTATTCACACCATTGACTAAACGATTCTTTCTTAAATAGTCTTAATAATATCTTTCATACTGTTTAATTCAACAGGTTATGGGCCCAGGTACGTTTCGCAAATAGAAAAATTGTGTGTCTAATATGAGTGAAAGAGATTTTTCGAGTTGAAAAGTTTGTGTCGTTTAATTTTGTTGGATTTTGTTGGTCGACCACTAGTCGATGGTTAGTTCGTTGCAACTTATGTCGGTTCACTTTTCGTGTGAGGTCGTTGTAACTCAGGATATCCGCTTAGTATAAAAGTATAAAATGTTAGTTGTAATAAAGTAGACTATATGAGGAAAATGAGTGAGTCAAATGACGGTTGTTATAACTCACTAGCTCAATAGTAGCAACTATAAATTGTGGAACTTTCAAATGGATACAATATTGCGTGGGAAGCGTTTGATGGAATACGTATTCGAAGCTATGAACGAAAATGCTACGACATGAAAAAGTACAGTTAAGTGCAAACGATGGCAAGGCAAGGGTGATTCTTATATCATCCCTGGAGACTGGAGAAGCTCTGAATATTTTGACTTACTCCACAGCAAAATAATATATAGCAATTTGAGTGTAATTCACTAAAAGAAGAGTGAAGTCTGCACATGGAAAACAATGAACCAGTAACAGTCTATGCGTCAAAAGCTATGAAGCTTGCCCCTGAAATTGAAGCTCAATGTGAAAATCTGTCTGATAACATAAGGAAGATGAAGATCACAGTAGTGGCATCACATTACCAAAATTTTCAAGACAATGTGGTACAATATAAGAGAAGGAAGTGACTTAAACATCTTGTTAGCAAGTCTGAAACAGGAAGAAGAACAGAAAAACAAGCAAAGTGGACTCGATGTGGCTAATTTGCTTCCCGAAAAGGCAAACAAAGTTCAAGGCTTTGGACAACTGGCAGCAATAACAAGGACAGCAATTCAATTGAAACTAAAATAAGTGAACAAAGTGTCATAGTCGCGGACATGTAGGACATTGGCAGCGTGAGTGCCCTCAGAAGAAGAACATTAGTTGCACGGATGGTACTGTCAAGGGAAATCACAAATGGTGCTTTGAAATACGTGTGGATCATTAACTCGTGTGTGTTGCAGCACACGATGAGTAGTGAAGAGTTTGTCAGTGAACTGAATGAGAACTCCTCTGCAAAATACGAGAGAGTTGCTAATGGTGCAAAGCTACCCATATGTGGACACGGTTCAATCCTCATTTCAATGTGAAACGGTGATAATTGGGAGCCATGTGTCTTAGAAAACGTAGGCCTATATTATGTTCCAAATTTGGGGACAAACCTCTTTTATACTGAGACAGTAACATCACGAGGTTTCATCATGGTAGAAAGAGAGCTCGTTTATGAGTTGCAGTATCCTAATGTGACAATCGTGGTGATTGGAATGAAAGACATTGCCAATCAATATCATTTGGGACTTCGTGTGGACACTGAAGTAGTGGATAACGTTGCCACGATAATATCCCTCCAAAGGTGGCATCAGATAGTTGGTTATTTGAGCGTGAAAACAATAAAAACAAAGGTGAAGACAGAAATTGTGAGCTGTGTGTAATTCTTCGAAGAAAATAAGTTATTCTGTGGAGGCTGTGAATTGGGAAATATGCACCGAATAACCCATCCGACGCGAGAGGAACGTCAATGTCGATCTGGTGAGAGGCTTCATGCAGATATCTGTTGTCCCATGAATATAATTTCATTGAGAGGCTACAGATACATGCTTGCATTCAAAGAGGAAGCTACAAGCTTCGGAAATATGCTCTTCCTATTGATAAAATCTGAAATTATTAAAAAGCTCGATGGAAAATTGAGAGCAGTGGAAGCTGTAGCTGGAAACAAATTCAAGTGGTTGAGAACCGATACTGGACTGGAGTTTGTGAACAAAGAAGTCTCAAAATTGCTACAAGAACATGGAATGATAACGAAAGAACGTCACACAACACTCCAGAGCAAAACGGACGAGTCAAGCGAGAAAATAGCACCATTCAAAAATAAGCGAGAACAATGCTGTTGCCGATTGTTCTGTAAAATTTTATGGTCAGAACAGTCAGGACAGCTATTTACATCCTCAACAAAACTCCGAATTCACGGAATATGAGAAAACCTGTTTCGAGTAGTGGTTGGGGTAAAAACAGAATTTGAGTCACTTTAAAATATTTGGTGTGGAAGCGTATGCACATGTGCTAAAATAACTCATAAGAGTAAATGAGATGCAAGAGCAACTAAAGCTTACCTTGTAGGATATGAATCCACAATGAAGAACTGCAGACTGTACTATCTAGTATTAACGAGAGTGATTGTCAGATGTGACGTGTCTTTTAATGAGGATGATATCGCACACAAGATGTCGGAAGCTGAATAAATATCTGTAGTCAACGTAAAAGAAGTTAAAGACGATGAAGAGGACGTTAAGTAGTAGAAAATCAATTGCTTATAGTCATCGAATGTCCAGAAGTGAAAGTGCAAGCTGAATATCAAAGTCCATTGTTGTCTGGAGATTTTGAAAAAGCTGTAGAGGATCAACGAAATAAAGGAGTATACAGTCTTCAACCATATGTTCAACTGACAGACCGGTATGAGTCACATGAAAATTGTGCAAATATTGAAGAACACCTACGAAGAGGCAATTAGTTATTAAGGATACGGACACGTGGAATCAAGCCATGAAAGTAGAACTTGAAGCCCTGAAGAAGAACGAAACGTGGGAACTAGTGCCACGATCACTTGAATAAAGTGTTGTGACTTTTAAGTGGGTGTACAAATTAAAGCATGTGCCAGGTTCCAGTTGAGTGAAAATCAAAGCTCACTTGGCAATCAGACATTTCAGTCAACGAGAAGGAATTGATTATAAAGTGATGTTTTCTCCTCTGATCAGTTATGATTATGTAAGAATCATGCTGTACATTGCAGCAGAGAAAGATATCACACATTTTGACTTGAAGGCAGCACTTTTAAAAGGAAAACTAGAAGAATAAATGTTTATGGAATCCCTTATAGGCTTGACGTTGGAGACCGTGACCTGGTGTGTTAACTGAAGAATAGTCTATTTGTTTTGTAGGAAGCTTCGAGAGCTTAGATTTTTTTTACAGACTACCTCAGAAAATTCAACTTACCGTAACGTCAAGTTCAGTTTATCCAAGCGTGTTCCATAAACAAGTGAGTTGACACGATATATATTTGCTTATTTAAGTGAAAGAAGGAATGCTTTTGTCAAAAAGCAGTGAAACAATTCAGGAGTTACTAAGATACACGAAAACAGATGTTTAAATGACGACAGGAAACTACATATACTGTGTGGGCGTATTCTGTTGATCGTGCTGTAAATAAAATTGGTACTAGGCAACAGATCTGCATAAAGAAGATTCTGACAAAGCTCAACATGACAGGTGCAATTACAATAAGAACACCAGCTGATGCAAATGTAAAACTCATGAAGACATAAAACAAAAGCTTTGTGGATTTTCTATACCTTAAAGTGGTTGAATCACTCTTATATGCAGTAATGGTGTCTAGACCAGACATTGCATATTCAGTAAGCTTTGTCAGTTGGTTTTTAAGAAATTCAAACTCCGGACATGTGGCAGCATTGAATCAAGTCCTGAGATATAAAAAGGAACGCCAGATATGGGAATCGTTTAAGATTCATCAAAATTGCTGACTGGATATACAGATGCGGATTTTGCTGGTATGAACACACGCCAGTCAACGAGTGGTTTCGTCTTCATCATGGGTGGATGGGCGGTTGACCAATTACCTGGATCAGTCGGAGATAAAAGAAAGTAACATTGTCAACCACTAAAGCAGAGTATGTTGACAGTTGTGAGGAAGCAGGGGAAGCTTACTGGATCCGTTATTTACTAAAGAACATGGGCGAGGAATTGGTGTATTCCACAATATTGTACATCGACAACCAAAGCACACTTGGAGTAATTACGAACCTAGAGGTGCAATCCAGAACGAAGCATTTTGACGTGCAACTTCATTTCATCAAAGAGGCTAATGAACAAAACATTGTGATGGTACAATAAGTATATACTGATGAGAAATTGGTGGACATTCTGACAAAACAATTAGCAAGAAGTAATTTTGCTAAAAATGTTGAAATACTGAAAATATACGGTGACTGGGAGTGTTTAAAAACGGTGCAGCATTTCTAGACCCCATTTTTGCATTCACTAGTATGGCTCTAGTAATATTTATTTTTTACTGATACAATCACTGAGTTTCTCATTTGAGCTTCTATTTGCCTTCGATGTAACAATGTGCATTTACATTATTTGTATCCGTGCCAGTGGCTGGACAATTCTTTATATATTGGACTTAATTAGCACTTTCATACCGTTTAAGTCAACGTAACCAAACCACGGTGGCCATAAAGATCATTCCCCTTAATGGAAAAAATACCCAAAGCATCAGCTGAAAATCGAACCCTAGGCTCAAAGCCAGATGCACTGACCACTACACCACGAGGCTGGTTGTTGCACCTCTAAGGAGGGCAGACGCTCCAATAGTAATATGGGGCTGCGTGATCTTTCAATTCGTTATTTTATTTATTTTATCATGGATACTTTCTGCCTCTTAGTCTGGCGATTTATTTAAAGGTTTCTTTAATCGCCGTATTAATAACAGGCCAGTTAGGAATCATTAACCATGACGGAATAAAATACACCCATAAAATCATATTCAATTTCATTATTTAAGGATGTGACTGTTGACTTTTTGACTGTCGGGTTTGGTGAACACAGAATGAAAATAATGTTCAAAAAGAGTTACTGATCGTTGTCTCGTCACATGTGCTGTCACCATTATAAAACATGGTTTTTGAAATACCAGAACTGACTATAGGGGTACTAACATGCTTTCAAAAACATTTTACTTTACCCTGTAGCTCACACTCTAAACTCTGGTATAATTGTTGTGTTATTGTTTTAATTTTACATCGTAGATATTTTAAAGTGAAAATGTCTATGATGTTATTATCAGTCATTACTTTTCTTCTAATTCTGTTCTTTTCTTGAATAATTTTCACACAGTTCTTATTGAAGTATGGCATACCTGTTATATGTAACCTTTTTCCAAAGGTACTTGGTCCCTAAAGACACTTCTTAAATAGGCGTAGAATGCATAAATTAGCTGGTTCACATAAGAACAGGTGGGTTCTTGAACCCAATCAAGTTCGGCTAGTTTCGTGTTCAACTTAGTGAAATCTACATGCTTGTAGTTATATGGTAGAAGAGTGCTGTTTATAAGCTTAAAGGCATAATATATTGATCTGATGTCCAAACTTAGTGTCGGATGTTGATCATCTTCGTCAATCAAGGAATAAAGCTCTCGTTCCTGTCACCGTCTGCCCTTACCTGGGCCAGATATGTCAGGATAGCTTGCGGAGAAGGGTAGGGTCGTCGACAAGGTAGTTGGTTGGGTTTGAAAATGATACTGAAGATTTCGTATTTAGGGTTAATAGCAGTACTGAGAGATGATACAAAATGTGATGGTAAATGCGATATAAAAGAAATATAAGAACTTGGATGTTTGCGCTCGTGGAAGAACGGGATTAGTCATGAAAACTTAGACTGACACGGCTCGTGACTCACTACAGAAATCGAACACTGAACCCTGGGCTCAGCAGTCACCCTCTAGTACGATTACAGCTGTTGACCTGAAGTTACCAGTCTGATATGGTCTGGTGTCGGGCAGATTAACTGCCTCAGAAATAGTTGATAATGTGTCAGCCCCGGTGGCAATAAAATAAATAATTTCCTAGCCTGATCTGGCCTCGCTACTTTACAGCTAGTGCACGTTTGTTCTGAGTAGTCATATTTCCTATTTAATGTTTTCTAATTCATTGCATCAAGTTTGTTAAGCAAACGCTTTCAGTCACGTAGGTCCTATAAAGTTATGCAAATAAAAATAAGCATCCTATATAACTCAGGGTTGTGACAGTTCACATTTATTTTCAATTGTCTTTATTATAAGATTAAGTATAAGGAATGATTATTTCTGTTAAGTTAAATGTTAACTTTATTTTTAACCATGAAATGATATAAAATTTACAAAGTACGTCTTTTTTGCGGTTGTTACAGCTATTTAATTAAAGGAGGCGATTATTATACCATCACTTCCCAGAAGATGTTAGGTAGATTGGAATCTCCTATTAAAACTTAATGATACAGATAATGGTTAGTGGTTAGCTTATCAGAGAATGTCTCAAAACAGTTTTCAAACTCAGTACACTGGTGGAGGGAGGAAGATACACTAAACCTAGGGCAATGATTCTAGATTTGTTGTGAACCATTAGGCTATATTGTGTCGCAATCTTTTACTGGAAAGTTCCTTGGATATGTAAATTAGTACCCCACCCCCATATTTAAAAAAAAAGCCGTTGCGGAATTTCTGTCTCTGCGGCATGTAATATACCTATCGTCGAGAAGCTTACCTTATAGCACTGAGGAATTAAGCCATGTTTCAGTCAGGCATATTTCACTGTAGCTACTTTGAGCAATGTTTAGTTTAAGACCGGTAAGTTTGATCCTTAGGCCGTGCATGTCTTGATAATACAACTCCGTAATACAATTATGACAATTTTATAAATGGCCCTAATAGAATAAGTTGAAGGAAAACAGCTATAAGTGATAAAGCAATGCACACAAATTTGTTTCTCAACAATATTAATTGTTTCACAATTGTAAGCACATATATTGTAATAAGTATAATTTTGCGTTTCTTGAGTGTTGAAATTATTTGATTAGTAAGATGGAACATATTAAATAACTCAGGTTGAGTAGTTTAAATCGTACCAAGGTCGGAAATGTATGGCTATTGTGATGGTACGGCTAGTTTCGTCTTTTCGCACCTGTATGTGACTTTCTTTCACCCAAAGAAACGTGCACTTTCTTTCGATCCTCAAGTGCTTAGCCTGAAAAATCAGTTTTTTTCTCAGTAGAGAGAAAGACGCAAACTGCTTCATCAGGACCTTTTATGTCAAGGTCTGTGGGGGCGAGGCCCCTCCGAGACTTGAAGGCTTGTATGAATTTATCATTGGTTTGCCGATTGGTGAATTTGAAAATAATGTTCTTTGGCACATTGAGTGCATTGTTGACCCTTTGCACTGTGTGGAATGCGTCAATATCAACTCCTGCGAGAGGGACATTGATCTTCTGTCCAATATGCGCGATTAGCGTGACCAGATTTTCACCTTTTATTTATCTGACATTACTTATCTCAATGTTGATTCTTCTCGAGTATTGCGCAAGCTGGTTCTTCTTTAGTTCAAAGTTGTGTATCACTGCAACATAGTCGTCTAGATGCTCCCTGACGGAGGGCAAGCCTGTGTGGGTTTGTTTTACATTAGTCTCAAGGTGCTCAACTGTAGTTGAAAGTACATTCTATTTGTCTGGTAGGAATTCTAGTGTTTTCCTTGTTTCGCGATGTTTCATGATAAGTTTTTTAAGCAGGTCATTCGTACTTCAAAGCAATATTCTGGTCCAATACTGTTTGCAATATCTCTAGGCATGGTAAATAATGAAGAATATCTAGTTTCAATCGACAAGCGAGAGTTGGTGCCATTATTTTTCAGCTTCTTCGGAGGCACATTTTGTACAAAAAGGACAAAACCAATTTTCAGCCTTGTTACCTTTCAGATGATGAAATATTTTCTTCTCAATGTTAACAAAACCATTTATAGAATTTCCCGTCCCAATATAGCCACTGAAACCCTCTATTTTCTGAATTAAAAATCACACAGTTTTCAACAATAACATTAAAAGACGCCATGTTTTAGTTAGTATTTAATACATAACATATATAAATTTTATAACATATTGATTAGAAGATGAGTTTAAAAATAATACAGGTTCGTTGAAGTGCACTTTAAATATAGTTAAGTTTTTTTAAAAAGTAAGACATTATTTTTAATTTGGTTATATAGTCAGCAGTATCTTAAAATGGTGTTGAAAAGGTATGACGCTTGGTGGGTACCCAATAGATGAATACATTTAGCCTGAAAAGATCCCGGCATCGCACAGTGTTTTTGGTGTAGTGTTGGCATACTTTGGTTCTGATAATAGCGAACGCCGTAAACAAGAATGGTCACTAAAACTAAAAAACAAAGCCACCAGTGGATTTTGAATTTTTTTCCTAGCTTGACATGGAACGGATCCTCGAGCGATTTTGTTCAAAGCAGTTCATTGGGTCTCCTAGGTCTGTAGGTCCTTGCGCTATCGCGAGGCATCCTGACATCTTGTAGGGGGGGAAGGGGGGTCTGAATACATTACTGAACGATCATAATAAATTTAGCTAGGATAGTATTTCTTTGTTGGCACCACGTCTACCTGTTAGACTGCCTCTGTGGTGTAGTGGTCAGAGTTCCTGGCTACAGATCCAGTGGTCACGTTTCAATCCTCGGTGCTTCCATATCTTTCTGTGAACAAGTGGATCTGAAACAGGGTCAATTTAACCTCGTTAGTACAAATGAGCTACTTAGAAGAAAAAAAATCGTAGCTGCTTCAGTATAGAAAACTTAGACTAATGGCTGGAGGGTTTATTGTGCTCCACAATCATACTCTCCTGCCTAAAATTACTAACCTACAAGCTACATTAAAGAGCAAGGCGCAAAAATAATACTAAGATAGAGATCAACAAGGTAGCCCTATTTGACACACTCAAAAGTAGTACCCCTTATATCATAATCATGTGACCTAATTTAAAGATGAACCAGGAATGTCACTTTATTCATTTTTAGGAATAAGGTTGTAGAAGTAAAAAAAGATGAAAGAAACATATATTAACAATGACCAAACGCTATAAAGTCAATTTTTTATAAAATCAAAAGAAGATAGCATAGTCCGTTTGGGCCACTGCGAACAACTCGCAATAGATGATAAATAAAGTATAGGGCAATTTAAATACTATATCCTCAGCCTTCAAACGACATTAACAGTAAACAACAATATCAAGAGCGGAAGACCATCATAGCAATGTAACTCTTGTACAAACATATTAACTTTGGTCACCAGGCGTATCTTAACTATACACACAACAATACATCTCAACCTAACCATGAACAGAACCCTGACCTGTCATGTGTGATACCCTTGAGGCGGTAAACTATAACATGTACTATAACATACATGAAACAAACATATTTATAATCTACTCTGATATCGAACATCACACTAGTTATATAAAGCTCCAAAAATAGTCCCTCATAAACTAGGGGTAAATACCAAATAGTTCTGCTCTTGAGCAAATAAACTCTATTAAACCTAGAAATCTATATTGTTTAGCTTTACTAGACCCCGAGAAGCGGGCAAGACATAAAATTTATAATAATAACAAATTATGCCAATCATGAATACACACAATACTTTCAATATGATAATATATAAAGGAGATATACGTCAACTATGCGGTTGCCAGTAGGGAATTACGATTACTCAACACTCTTGCGCATGTTCTGTGCGTCTGTACTCTGTAGTTTGTGGTTTCATAAAGGGGAGGGGGGGATTGTCTTGAAGGCCGCATCTGCGCAGTTGATACTCTGAGTACAGCGTCCAAGCACAGATGAATGGGTGGGGTGTTGGGTTTGAGAGTAACCTCGTGGCACAGAGTTCACATCCAGTTGTCCAATCAGTAGTGGCGCGTGGTTTGTTGTTGATGGTTGAACGGGAACATCGTTTGCTTGAATGGGGTAAATGGTGCATCAGACTTTATTGGTGAGGGGGGGGGTGGGAACATCGTTTGCTTGAATGGGGTAAATGGTGCATCAGACTTTATTGGTGAGGGAGGGGGGGGTGTAGAAGTGTTTTACCGTCGCCACGGTACAGTGCTCACCACATGACACCCTCTACCCACAGAAGTTGGCATTACCTTTTCCAACAGATGGCAGCCGCTCGATCAGTATGGCTTGATTGTGGTATGAGGCCATGGATTATCTTTTCCCCCTAATTTTCATAGAAAGGATCTTTTTTATATACAGATCTCTTTGTTTGTTATCAACACAGATAAAATTCTACCATATTATTGGTTTAATTTTATAGATAACTTACTGATATATATCAAACGTTACAAATGCATGTCATATGATTAAACGTATTATTACGGAAAACTAGATGGGGTAACTTATTTATAATATTAGATTCTTTACGTGAAATTTGGACTGTACCTACTTAACTTTTCAGTATAAATAATATAGTTCACAATGGAATGGGAATGTGATTGTGTAAGAGAAAACGTTTATCGTTGATAATACGCAAGAACTTTACTTTTTTTTTAAGGTGAATCCAATATTATGTTTACCGTGCTGGAGGGATGTCAATGACAATAATGTCTCTTATGTTTGAACTGAAGCAATATTTGATTTATTTTCACACAAAAAAATCTATTTTAATATAAAAACTGCAAAAACACTTACCCTTTCTAACTTTTCATACATCCCCACCTTAACAGATTCATGATACAGTACATTCATGGTAGCATCGCCATTTTTTACTAGTTGGAAAATTACTTTAAATAATTTAATATTCATCCAACTGGTAAAAAATATTATAGAAAATGTGTTGATTTATTTAAAGTTACTATACAAAGTTAGTCTACACATTAGTGAAGCGGATGGAAATTACACTTTGTTTTTAGTGACTTTTCCACCGCCGATTTTTTTTTATCATCAAACAATAATACCAGTACATTTTTGCTCCAAGAGGGCTTCATTGGATAAAGATGAATTCATCTCTTCAACAGTTACCTTGGAACGAATCAAGGAACTAGCTGATAGTGCTTCGTTGGATGAAACTGAGATAACTTCTTCAATAGTTACATTGGATCGAATCACTGGACTTATCGAGTGAGATTCATCTGACGAGGCTTCTTTAATGGTAATTCGATGAAGGTGAACTGACTTATTCTACATACTCTTTGGAACGAATCAAGGAACTGCTTGAAAGAGAGTCATCGGTCAAAGATGGATTGACATCGTCAACAATCTCCTTGGATAGAATCAAGTGAATGATTGGAATGTTTTTGTCGGATGAATATGAACGCATTTCTTCGACCCTTGAATGAAATAAAGGATTAGCAGGGGGAGGAGATTTATTTCATACGAAGGATCTGGACCTGAAATGAATGTTTGAACTTAAACTTGAATTTTTGAATTCTTTGTATCAGCCTGTTATTAGTTATTACTCTCTAAAATAAATCTTACTTCCCTTTCGATCTCTTGTGCACTATTAAAAGTTTGTATAGTAAAGATTAGATGTAGACGATAAAGAGTTAACCGACTTGCCATAAGTTTGACAACTTGTGGTTTTCACCGAGACAAATATGTATTGCTATTATCTAAAAATGCAGGGCATTGTTACAGTTATTTATGGCTTTCTAAGTAAGTTTGTATTGCTATGTAATATATTTCTATATACAAGAACTTGCGCATTCTTTCTGAGATGAAAGATTAATTTGATGGTTGAAGTTGGAAAAGACCATGGTGGATTCAGGCTCTACTTGGGAAAGAATTGATTTCTATAGGGATTTTTCAAGTAGAAAGCTGATAACTTTAATAAATAGAAACTTAGCTAGGTATTCTCCAACCAGGGCCTGGATTCACTAACGGAATCAAATAGTTACGCCGGTGCAAGTTTGAAAGATGTGCCCAAATCCCCATTCACTAAATGAAGCAGGCGAAATTTGAATGCAAAGTTGAGCCTTTTATTTGCCACCACTCAAGAGTAGGCGCAACTATAAAATCATTATTGTTACTTCTATAAATTTAAATGGCAGCATATTATCACAATGGCTTGAAATACAACTAGTTAAGTGTACTCCAATTGATAATAAATAAATAATATAACACACATTTGTCAAACACAACATTTGTTTCAATTTAGATAGAGGTAACAAAGCAATCACTTACCTTTTAATGTTGAATTTTTACTTTCAAACAACACAATGGCATAACTTGCATTATTACAAAACAAAACTACGAACATAGATAAGGGATATAACTACGAACTGTGTAATCTTCGTCTAGATCCAAAGAGGTTTGTATTCCTCCAAATCCAAAGGCATCTCATCACTAAATATGGCGGTTAGTATAGCTTTAAAATAAGTTTTTAAGTTTCTATAAATGTTTTATTAATGGAACTTAAGCTTCAAACTAATAATATAAGTAAAAACTAAATAATGTACTAATATTGTTTTTGTAAAGCACCCAGAAAAAGGCCGCTTCTAATTTTATTGCTAATTCATAATCAAAATGTTTAAAAATATATTATTTCTGTCATTTTCATTAGAGATTTAAATAGAGTAGCATTGACTTTGAAAGTAAATTCTACACGAATATTGGCCGAAAAGAGCGCAATTGATTACGCTTATGGTGACGTCCCCATAATCTTGCCACCAGTTTGCGCCTTGTTTAGTATGCTGAGCGCATTTTTTTTTAAAAATATGATAGAAGAATGTATTCCTTTAGGACTACGTCAACTATATTGAATTGTTGTGATTTGGTACCGAGAACAAGCAGTATAGACTTCTGCAGTGCGAGTAAGATGGTTTGTCGATTTCTGGGGCGAACAATAGGGTAATTAACGCGAACAATGGGGCCTTAATTGGCTAGGAGGGTGGGGGAGTATGTTGGTAGGGTGACGCAC
>CABFOW010000474.1:6140-18666 GCA_902141385.1 Timema californicum | reverse complement strand
ATGTCATTCATTACGCAGAAGAGCAAAAAAAAAAGGGGGGGGGGTGGCTTGTCTGGTTAGAGTGTTTTGCGAGATTGAAAGATGGTGACACTGACGTTGGTAACTTTGGAACTATTTTCTTTAACATTATTAATTTACGTATTAATGTTCCTTTGTGTTCATGATTAGTGGTCTAAAATATTCTCTTTTGTTTTTCTAAGTTTAATAGTAACTATTCATTTTTATTTTTAGAGCTAGGTTTCAAACATTAATGATTTGCTACCTTTTGGCGGTTTGATACAGTGTGTGGACCTTTTGCCGAGGAGAGACGCTAAACTAATGCCATTGGAAGTGTTTGAGTTTGTTATCGGTTCCTTCCTAATCTTTTATTTCGAGATATAATGTAGTTTTCTGCCCTTTTGTGATCCCTAGCACGGTGGCAGAGAGTAAGGGATTCATGTAATTACTCTCTTTTATGTGGTAAGATGAACTCAGTAAGTTTTATTGTTTTATTTTTAACCTCATTTTTAGACTTGCATATTCTGGAAAATTAATTCCTATAAGAAAGGATGGCAAAAAGTTTGTTTGGTAAATCTCCTATTATAAATATTGTTCCTTGTAGATTACCTATAATACTACTGGGGTGGGGAGGGAAGTATCTTATTTATAATACATTCCTTTGGTATATTATGCTAATTTTAAAAAGATAAGGGGCAATATTGTTTTTTTATTCATCTTAATTCTTTTACGCTATCGTTGTCATGAATAATTGTTTTTATTGGGAATTTGCATTTATTTTTAAGAATGAACTATCTAGATTCTATTTTGGACATAATTGTTGTCATTAAAAATTTGTAATATATTGTTACGAATGAACTATCTAGACTCTATCGTGGTCATAAGTATTGTTATTACAATTTGTAATATATTGTTACGAATGAACTATCTAGACTCTATTGTGGTCATAAGTATTGTTATTACAATTTGTGATATAGTGTTAAGAATGAACTATCTAGACTCTATCGTGGTCATAATTATTGTAATTATAAATTTGTAATGCATTGTTAAGAATGAACTATCTATACTCTATCGTGGTCATAATTATTGTCATTAAAAATTTGTAATGCATTGTTAAGAATGAACTATCTAGACTCTATCATGGTCATAATTATTGTTATTAAAATCTGTAATATATTGTTAAGAATGAAATATCTGGATTCTCTCGTGGTAATTAATTATGGTTACTAAAATTTGTAATATATGGTTAAGAATGAACTATCTTGATTCTATCGTGGTAATTAATTATGGTTATTAAAATTTGTAATATATTTATTTGAGGGTTATTCTATTTTAGTGTTCATTAATTCCTGCTTCCTTTTTACCATATATTAAAGAAAGAGAGGTGAGTATTCATCAGGTAAACAGTATATTAGTGAATACGGAAATGGAGAAATTAATAAGGCGCATCTTTGGGAGTACCTTGTGTGACAATCTGCGCTATTTTTGACTTGCACCGGAGCAGTATTGCACTCGTTAGTGAATCCAGGCCCAGATGTTTTACGAGCCCATCTCACTCCCCCGATAACACCTAGCGTAGGTACTATTGCAACCTACCCCCGTGGGCTTGATCTGTCAAGATAGCTTGCGGGAGGGGTAAGGTTGCAGGCAAGGTAGTTGTGTGGTTTTTGCACGTAACCTTTACAGAACTCAATCTTGGGACCCTGGGCTCAACGGATGCCCTCTAACTGCAAGTACTACTGATGATCCGAAGATGTCGTCTGAAAGAATGATCACCTGTGATATAGATAGAATTGTGACAGCCCCGTTGCCAAAAAGTAAAGGTACTTTATATCACCCTATGGCCCCTTTCCTGTCCAACCAGTTCAACTAATGTTATGCGTTGTCAGTACTCTCCTGTAAGCTTTCTAGTGCGTTACTTCATACATGCTAAGCCAGCGATTTTAGCGCGTGAGTCCACTCGAGCTATGTAAATCAAAACAAATAGTCAAACATTGCTCAGTGGTTGTGACAGTACTAATAATATTGATTTGTTTACATCCATTTCTGTTTACAGCCGATTTGCTAGGCATGTCATAACTTCATATATCTTAAATAATCTAACTTAAGACTATGACAGGCACAACATCCAGTACTTGGCCATTATTTCATCACTGTGAAAGGGTAAACCCACATTTAACAGATGATAAATCTTTCAGCCATGTAGGGAATCGAACCCGGGACCCTTATTTTAGTAGACACACACGCTACCGATTGAGCTAAGTTGTCGGTAATAATATTCCTCACAAAAATAATTTTAATTAGTTACAGTAGTAAAAATAGGACTTGTAAGAAAAACACAATTTTTATTAGCAAATTTGCAATTTTAATACAGAAAAAGGTAACTTTAACATTAAAATTAATAATTTATGTACACTCTGTTTACTCTGAAAGTTAGGAGGCTTAACTTGACCGATTGCGGGGGCTTTGGGGGAGGTCATTGTACTTATAACACCCTGAACACTCCCCCACCCCCTAGATCCACCATTGGAACCAAGTTAAAAGCTCCCTTGACAGTGGCCACGTGGACTAAGTGTCATGGTTCATCAAGGCTAATTTACCGGTGACGAGTAGGTTGGAGATTGAGTCCCGGCTGGGCGTACCGAGGCTAGTTGTTGCCATTCTTTCTCCACCCACACTATCTATGAAACCTAATTTCCTTCTCCTTGTCATATTAACGTGGAAGGATAGTTAGATTGGACGCATCACAAAAAAAACACAAAAACAACAACATTACACTTTGAGATCATAGTTTGAAATTATAGGGAATAACTTGATGATGTGGTTTACCAGCCATAAATCTTCAAGGTTGAACACGCCCTAATTGCATTCTCTATGGAAAAACTTGCTCGGTTGTGTACAGCAATTACACCACGGTTGTGTTTATTTCAATAAAAGACATATTTACTTGATGGAAATTTTTCACTCTTGTTTATATTTCCCAGTCTAGCCACAGACTAGAGAAATACATTCTAAAGCGCATGTACCCGCTCCTGTGACCGCATGGTCGTAGGAGTCACTCTCACAGTAAACTAGACTGCAAATGACGGGGAAATCGAGGTTCGAATATAGGTCAGATGTACTGAGTTAAAAAAAAGTTTTCACTCTCCCTCCACAAAAATGCGGGTACACTTCATCTAAATACCACCTTCTTAATCCTTGGAACCATTAGAGTAATTAGTAGACTACATAAACGTAATTCCCAAACGGGTAGTAAGACATGGTGCTAGTAAAAAAAAATTGGGGTCTGGCTACGTGGCTTGAATTCGTAGTTGTAATGAGAATAATGTCAAAACATTAGTGTATGGGGCTTGTATATGTGTATATTGTTTTATTTTGAACTATGTTTACTGTGTTGTTTTGGCGCCAAGAAACTTGGTTGGCGTTTAGAATGTCGTATACCATAAACATTACATGGTTGTGAATACTTAACTATACAGTCCACTTCCTACCAAACATTTGGTCCATCCGTGACGGATTTTGTACCTTCCTCGTGTCGTTTTTTTTATAGTATCGTGTTGTTTATTTGCGTCATAGGCCTAGAATGTTCGCAGCGTAATTAGTAATTGTCAAGATCACCAGTACAATGTTTATAGGCGTATATCTGCTCTGATCGTGTGATATCATGAGTTTCGGATACTTCTCTCTCGCTTGAATTCACTTTGTCCCTATTTCTTGTGGATTTTCACGTAGATAATTTTTCTTGTAATTTATGTCAATGACGGTCATCCTTTAAACAACGCTATTCTTCCGTGCGTGAATGCGCGCCAACGCCATATTGGAACATCATATTTCCCACCGATTTGTTGATTACGTTGTCAGATTGTAAATAAACTTTATTTGTGTTCTCGTGTTGGTCGTGAATTCTGTAGTAGGTAGAGAATTAATTCACAATGCCTAATAATTTATCACTGGACTCTGCTTTAATCAAGCTTACACGCTCTGAGTGCCGGATTAAACGCGTGGAAACGTTAGCTAAAGCAAGTGAGAACCTGGACTACAAGTGTTGGGAGCTATTTATAGCCACCTGTCGGGATCTTAAGGTCTTTGCGTGAGACCTACGAGACAGACCATTTAACCGTGCAATTAAGTAGTCAAGACATTGATGACTTCGACCTTGATGCACACGAGAAGATACTTTGTGACTTTGATAACACCTCTTATTACATAATATCTATCTTGGATATTGTTAGTGCCACCAAATGTCCCGACAGCTCCACGCAACGACCTACCCCCTCAAGTGCTCCTCGCGTAACTCCACTGGCCATTCCATTACCACATTTCAATGGTGATCTTAAATTGTGGACACATTTTTTCAGTTTGTTTAAAACCCTTGTCGCTGATAACACTAACCTAACCAACATTGAAAGGTTATCATATTTTGAAGTCGGCAGTCAGTGGCGAACCACTATCAATAGTACAGGCGCTTCCAATCACCAATGGAAACTATCCTATGGCATGGGACTTGTTAGTGAGGCGATATGACAACAAACGTATCATTGTGGCACAAAACATCGATGCAATTCTTCAAATACCATCGGTGCCGGCTGAGTCCACTACTGCACTGCGTGTTCTTCTTTCTACACTGAGGGAAAATGTAGCTGCTCCTCATGCCCTGGAAATTCATGTGGTTCATTAGGACTTAACCCTCATCCATATACTTAGCAACAAATTAGAAATTGCTCTTTGTGCTCAATGGGAGCTCACCTTTGTTGACTCAGAGCTACCCACTGTTGACAGCTTCATAAATTTCTCGGAAAGATATTGCCGTTCCTTTGAAGGTCAAACCACATCCAAGGTCATCCTTCAATGCCAGTGGCTATCAAAGATCACATCAACCAGCTGCAGTCATGGTTTTAACTTCAACATCACAGTGTGTTTTGTGTAATGCATCTCATTCCTTACACAAGTGTCCTGAGTACCTTCTCAAGGACCCAAAGGAGCGCTTTAACTTCATCAAGCAAGCGAGACTTTGCTTAAACTGCCTCAGAGAGTCTCATCAATCTGTACAGTGTCCCTCATCGTATTACTGTCGTACTTGTGATGCCAGCCACCATTCATCACTGCATTTTCCAGAATCACTTGTATCTAGTACACCACAGGATCACCCCATGTATCAAGAAACACAAAACGAGGCTGGAGCTCCAGTCAATATCATGGCATCCTTTGCAGGAGTAACCCGTATGTCGACCATCCTGCTGTCCACAGCACTTGTTGAAACACAGGATGTATCAGGATCAAATCAAATAATCAGAATACTACTTGACTGTGGGAGTCAAGATAGTTTTATCACTGGCCAATGCCTGTCACGGCTAGGCCTGTCACGACGCAAGGCATCCTTAGCCCTTCATGGACTTTCCCATACACTGTTATCTGTGGCCAAAAGGGGTTTCAACCTGTTTTGTCCAACCCATTGGATTGTTGTCCACTAGCTTATCTACCGATGTCTTTGTTTTACCCCGGATTACTGGTCACTTACCCAGTACCCCTCTATCATCTCCAATGTTGTCTCATGTTTCAAATTTAAAACTTGCAGATCCTACAGGCTGTACCACAGGACCCATCGATATGCTGATCGGTGCAGAAACCTTCTCCCACTTCATCACAGGAAGGAAACTAGAAGGGGAATCTGGAACTCCTTGTGCCCTAGAAACTGTCTTTGGCTGAGTGTTAACAGGAAGGGTGCAGCAACCCTCAATGTCACCATACACCTTATCTCTAGACATGTCATTTTTTTTCATATATTCGTCTTCATGCACACCAACCCTAACAGATGTCGTGAAGCAGTTTTGGAAACTTGAAGAACTGCCGTCAACCCGTTATCACCCCCAAGGAAGCTCTCTGTGAAGACATTTTTGTCAAACTGCACACTCGATATGATATGGGCTGTTACCGTGTGGTACTCCCATTTGATCGACCCAGACCCGAGCTTGGTGACTCTCACACCACTGCTCTTCTTCGTTTTCAAGCCCTTGAACGCCGACTACACTGGCAAACTCATTTAAAGGCCAGTTATTCAGACTTCATGCAATACTATCTAGAAACAGGACACATGGAGTTAGTAACAGATCCATCCTTCAACTCTGGCTATGTTTACTACATTCCCCATCATTGTGTGATCAAACCTGACAGTACCACCACTAAGATTCGGGTGGTGTTAGATGCTTCGGCCAAAACAGACTTGGGAATTTCTCTAAATGATTAACTCCTAATAGGACCCAAACTTCAAAATGATATTACAAAAGTTCTCCTTCGTTTTCGTTCACATTCAATTGTTTTTACTGCTGATATCAAACAAATATATCGTCAAATTCAAGTACATCCTGAAGATCAAGACTAACAGTGCATTTGTGGGGGTTCAATGACAGTGATCCAATTCAAGTCTACCGTCTGAAGACTGTGACTTATGGAGTATCATCGTCACCTTATCTCACCATTCGTACCCTTCACCAGCTTGCTGATGATGAAAAGACACGCTTTCCAGAGGCCTCCAGGGTGGTACACTCAGATCTGTATGTTGATGATGTGTGTTCGGGCACTGATTCCCCTGAAAAGGCAGTGGCTCTACAGCAATAACTTGTATACTTGTTGAAGATGGGCGGTTTTCAATTACGAAAGTTCGCAAGTAACCACCCAAAACTTCTAGAAGGGTAACACCCAGAAGATATTCAAATGCCTCCATTGTCATACTTTTTTTGATGATGATTCCACTGTCAAGGTTCTCGGTCTACAATGGAATCCCGGGTCAGACACCTTTTCATACAAGGTACAACTGACCTTAAAATCCTTTCCAAAGGAGCAATTCTCTCGGATATTGCAAGAATATTTGACCCACTAAGTTGGCTGTCTCCTATCATCTCGTTCGCAAAATATCTTATCCAAATCCTATGGATTAAAGGTGTTGACTGGGACTCTCTATCCCCCCTCCTGAAATAGCTGAAAGATGGAATCGTTTCAGAGCTGAGATTCCACTTGTTTCTAACATCTCAACCGACAGATGTCTGGTCTCTGCAGATACAGCTTGTAGCGTTGAGATTAATGGCCTCTCTGATAGATCTGAGAGTGGTTATGCAGCTGTTGTATACCTCCAGGTTATTTTCTCTGGCACAGTAAAGGTGCGACTCTTACTCACTAAATCAAAGGTAGCACCCATAAAACAAGTTTCACTTCCTCGCTTGTAATTATGTAGAGCGTTACTCTTGGCATGCATGTTACACTTAATAATGGAAACATACTCCTTCTTAAAAATTCACCTGTGTAAGACATTTGGTGGCAATCGTGTGAGTAAGATCTAAGATCTCACTTCCCCCAAATGGTGACACCATGTACCTTCAGAGCAAAACCCAGCTGATTGTGCCTCTCGTGGGTTGTTTCCCTCTCAGATTGTCGAGCACCCACTTTGGTGGGCAGGACCCCTGTGGTTTATGGAGGATTCAACTAATTGGCCGCAACCTAAAGAATTGCCTCGCTTAGCTGAACCTATTGAAGAACGCAAAACCCTCACTCTTACTACAATCGCCCCTGACACCAACATTCTGGATCTGTTAGATAAGTTTTCGTCCTTATCAAAAATAAGACGTATACCAGCTTATTGCTTTCGTTTTGTTTGTGATTCTCGCCCTGGACGTGTCTCACCCACCAGTCCCTTGCAAGTTGATGAACTACACAAGGCTCTGTTATTTTTGGTCAAACAAACCCAACAGATCAACTTTGATGAGGATATTGCTCGTATTGTCAAGGATCAACTTTGTTCATCCTCAGTACAAAAGCTAAATCCCTTTCTCGATTCTGCTGATGTTTTAAGAGTCAGCGTCCGCCTTCAACGATCCAATCTGTCCTTTGAAGAAAAACATTCTATCCTACTCCCGAAGCGGAGTCGTCCCAAGGAACTTCTAATTTACCAACTACACGTTGATCATCTACATCCAGGACCACACAACTTGCAATCCTTACTTCAGCGTGAGTTCTGGATAATTGATGCATGAAACACAATCAGATTTCGGCTACGCAAATGTCTAAAATGTTTCAAGTTTCGTCCAGCCTTATTGACACGAGCCATGGGAAGTCTCCCAGCAGCTCGTGTTTTTCAAGCCAAACCCTTTCTGAAGACAGGTGTCGACTATGGAGGTCCATTCGCAATCACAATGGCTCGAGTACGCAAACCTATAACCTGTTTGGCCTATATTTGCCTATTTGTCTGCTTCTCCACGAAGGTTATTCACCTATAACTGGCGTCAGACTTATTTAACTGAAGCCTTTCTTGCGGCATTTCGTCGTTTTATCGCACGCCGAGGACATTGTTCAGATATGTTCAGTGACTGCGGAACTAATTTTGTTGGTTCTAATAGACAGCTTTCCACTATTCAAAGGTTTCTCACAGATTCTGGCAACAATGAAGTTTTTATTAGGCAGCTCGTTGACCATAACATCACCTGGCACTTTAATCCCCCCGCAACTACACATTTTAGAGGACTTTGGGAAGCAGGGATACGATCAGTCAAGTCATTGCTCTTCAAACCGATTGGCTCTCAGATCCTAACTTATGAAGAGCTGTACACTGTCTTGACACAAATTGAAGTCACTCTCAATTCACGACCAATTTGTGCATTATCAGCAGATCCCAGCGATTTGTTATCACTAACCCCAAGTCACTTCTTAACCTTGGGACCACAACAGATACTACCAGAGTCTGATGTCACCACCATTCCAATCAATCGTCTGACGAGATGGAGCCTGCTTCAGCAAATCCACCAGTCTTTCTGAAAGTGTTGGCATCAAGACTACCTCCATCAACTTCAGCCCAAAGCCAAGTGGAGTCATCCACAAGACAACCTTCAAGAAGGGGTGTTATCACTAACCCCAAGTCACTTCTTAACCTTGGGACCACCACAGATACTACCAGAGTCTGATGTCACCACCATTCCAATCAATCGTCTGACGAGATGGAGCCTGCTTCAACAAATCCACCAGTCTTTCTGGAAGCGTTGGCATCAAGACTACCTCCATAAACTCCAGCCCAACGCCAAGTGGAGTCATACACAAGACAACCTTCAAGAAGGGGTCCTAGTCATCATCAAGGAACCAAACCTGCCTCCACTACGTTGGCGACTAGGGCGTGTGGCGAAAACATTCCCTGGTCCCGATGGCATAGTGCGTGTCGTTCAAGTCCGTACTGCACAAGGTGTCCTTATCAGACCAGTGGTGAAATTGTCTCCCCTACCCTGACACTAATTGAAATACGATTATTTAAAGGGGGAGGAATGTTTGGGGCTTGTATATGGTTTTATTTTGAACTATGTTTACTGTGCTGTTTTGGCGCCAAGAAACTTGGTTGGCGTCTGTTGTGCTTTCTGTTTACGGGATCGAGCGCGCTCGCACTACTGGTCGTGGGCAGCCAGTCTCGGTTTGGATGTCGTCCCGTGTATATCTTAAGAGTGTCGTATACCATAAATATTCCGTGAGTGTGAATACTAAACTATACAGTCCACTTCCTACTAAACAGTTAGTATATCGAATATTAAAATACATTTTTTAATGCTAGAAATATACAATCAATTTTTATTTTTCTAAACAAAATGATTATCAATTATTTCAGGAAGAATTTGATGTGTAGCTTATTCCTTTTTTTTTCTCTATTTATTTATTTGAGGTATTTAACGTGCACTTTCTGAACAGACTGATTATATCCGCACAAGACTTATAAACGAACTTAAGTCTAGACCCGCTTCGGTGGCCACGTGGTCCAACGCAATTACTCTCGCAGTTGACTATGCTTCCAATGACCGGGAGATCGAGGTTCGAATCTCAGACCGATGTACTGAGGGTGGTTTTCCACCCTCTCTCCACGCAAATTTGTACACCTAATCTACATACAACCTCCCTAATCCCTAAATCTATTAGCTTTATTAGTGCATAAGTGTATAAGTGTATAACCCGAACGTGTGGTAATAAGTAGTGTTAAAAAAGTCTTAAGCCTATATCAGACACAGCATTCATCCCCCAGCCGTTAATTTATCACTGTGAAAGGGGGAAACCCACATTTCACCAATGAAATTGTTTTTTCAGCCAGGTCAGGAATCGAACACGTGACACATAATCAAAGTAGACAGACACGCTACCAACTGAGCAAAGGTGTTGGGCCGTACCTAATTTAGAAGAACAGCATTCATTCTCATCAACATTTTAAAATTTTCTGTGGGTAACTTACCACCCTCATTCGAATGTAGTTATTTAAATGTTCCTGTGTAAACCTTCTTTGGTCTTTTTATTTAATCACCTCAAGCTGAAAATAATGAATCACACAAGTATATAAAGCAAAACAACGCCTTAACTCGGAGTGCAACGTGAGTCAGAACAGGATAATTTCCCCTATATTATTATTATTATTATTATTATTATTATTATTATTATTATTATTATTTATTAGTAGTAGTAGTAGTAGTAGTAGTAGTAGTAGTAGTAGTAGTAGTAGTAGTATCGCGTCTTACTACACGTTCGTTTTATACGCACTTACGATAATGTGTAATGGTAGGGTGTTTGTGCAATGAAAAGGAGGACCTACAATTTAACGTGGGATCCGAACCACGGTGGAGCCCAGGCATTCCCCACATTCACAAGATGTCTTTTCAGATGTGAAGGAAGGGTTTGGTAATCAGATAAATCTGTGCCGGGACCGAGGATTGAGCCCCAGACCCCAGCACAGAGGTCCGACACCTTACCCCTAGACCGCCAGGTCACCCTCTTCGCAGTAGACTGGACGGGATAGTCGCATAGTTATGTGCATTAATGGGGTCAGGTATGAGAATACTAGCATTCGGAGGAAATGTACCCACAATTGAGTGGAGGAAGAGTGGGAAACAATTTGGAAAACAAAATAAAAAATCTCCCCCCAGTACACATGACCAGGATTTGATCCTCGAACTTTCCGTCACCGTCAAACCATACTACCCATACATAGCACACCCACCAACGGGAGTGAGAGGTATTATTATCAACATAGTTGGCGTGTGTTTGTCAGGTTTGTCTCTGCTTCAACCAATAAATCGTGTCCTGATTTACACCCGAGGCAGGGACGCTCATCCTTTAGTGTCGCCAACATTGACACAGCTCACCAATCACGTTAGACACGAGAGGAGGAGGGTCTGTCTTGCACGTACCGAGCTTATACGGGGCTTCGAGTACTATGGGGGACAAATATTTACAACTCGTGCTTCTGGGCCGTCATTGGTGATTCGTCTAGACATGAGATTATTATTATTAATATTATTTACATTTTTTTGTGTGACCTGAGCACTACCCATACGGGTAATACACATTTTATTTTGTAATTACGTCTTACTACCTGTCCAGGTTATACGCATATATTATGATAATTAGTCTAATGGGGTAGGGATGAGAAAGGTATAATTCATAAGAAATATATCTACATTTACATGGAGGGAAATTTGTAAACCATTTAAGAAAAAAACTAACTATATGCGTCCAGAGATCAAGCAGGCCCTGACTTCGTCATCGGTGAATCAGACAAGTTGTAAGGATATTGGTTTGGATCACTCTAAAATATGTAAAAAGTCATGGATGAAGGTAACTTTTCTTTAAAGTAACACATGAAGAGTATCCTTTTATGATTCATCCATGAAGAAACACGCACTTTTCAGAAATAATGTGAAAAGGATTACACCATTAAAATATATATTTTTTATATAATTTTTTTCTGTTAAAAGAACAATTCCGCAGTATTTGGCAAAGAACTCCAATTCCCTATACCAATAAGAAGATAGCCTTAGTTTTTACACTGTTGACGAGGGGACCAAGAAGCAAGGGGTATGTCATATATAAACAGATTGTGCGTATGGTTAAGGGCAACAGCAAATAAAAATCCAGTCTCACTGGCTCTCGCAGTCGCAGTCTAACAAAAAATACAATAATGTACGTTAATATAACAAGTGTGCATTGATATCAAGCATTTAATTGGAGTGTATATCAGTAATTACCATGTCATTTGAATAAACCGTGTGGAAAATAAACAGCCATCAATAGTTAATGCGCTCGACCACGGAGCTATAGACAACCGAAATATTATCACAGCAATATAATATATGGAAAAAATCCGAAGTGTTACAAAGTTCTATGTCGACATGGTGTCACATGAGGAGAGGGTGGGTACAATACAGCGTTATGCAACATGTCTTATACTTGTATTATGTCTGAGTCCCTCTTTTAGTGCCATAAAATGTCCTTATAAAATAATAACATCCACAATTTGTATTAAAAGTTACGTAACACAGGATGGAGGGGGTAGGGGTCAGGCTAATATATACTTGGTGTAACATAAGGGTGAGATGGGGGAACAAAATTTAGGAAAATAAATGTTTTGGGGATTATGGATGAGCGCTTGATTCTTTTGTCCACAAGTCCAATGATTTAGGTAAGTTTATTATTATTATTATTATTATTATTATTATTATTAATAATAGATATGTAGGGATGC